>JAUKPQ010022764.1:0-49097 GCA_032273045.1 Chloridella minuta
GGACGAAATTTGTGGGAAGTAATAGATGACACAGAGACTGCAAACTGGCAAAATATCAGCAATCCACAAACACCGGGCTGGGCTGATGTAAGTAACACCGAATCGCCCGGTTGGACACAAATTTCTACTCAGTAGGAGCAATAGATGGCAAATACATCGCTAATCGGACTAACCCTCCCAGCAACCGGCACATTGTCTGGGCAGTGGGGTGATACAGTTAATAACGCTATCTCACAGATTATTGACGTTGCGGTGGCTGGTACTCAGGCCATTACGACTGACGCAGACATTGATCTGGCGGTTACTACAGGTACTTATGCAAGCACCGGGCTAACAGGCAATAGCTCCCAGTATGCAGTTTTACTATGCACAGGCGCACGTACAGCACTGCGGTATATCAACACCCCCAAACAGTCTAAGACTTACGTTGTTATCAATGACACAACAGGCGGCTATGCGGTCACTGTTCGCGGTGGCCCTACAACCCCAACAACGGGTGTAACTGTAGCGGCAGGCACACGGGCTATCATTGCTTGGAACGGTTCTGACTTTGTAAACGTAGGCGGCGGATCGGCTGGTGGCTCTACAACTCAAGTTCAGTACAACAGCAGTGGTTCATTTGCTGGCTCTGCAAACATGACGTTTGACGGAACTAAGCTGACTGTTGGAAACATTCTGGACTCCGGCCTGACAGCAAGTAAACCTGTATTCACAGACGCTAGTAAGAACTTGGTGTCTACTGGAACATTGGGTGTTGACCAAGGCGGTACAGGTCTTACCACAACTACGGCGTACAGCGTGGTGTTTACTGGTACAACAAGCACAGGCGCATTCCAAGCAACGTCTGGCCCCGGTACCGCAGGATATATTCTCACAAGTAACGGCGCAGGAGTTTTACCTTCATGGCAAGCCGCTCCCGCAACAGGCGCTACTCGCGGTCAAGCAGTGGCAATGGCTCTCGTCTTTGGTTTATAAGGAAACATCATGGCAAATCCAAATATTGCTGGTTCATCGCTCAAGATTTTTGGCAGGGTTGATTATTTAACACCCGGTGGTACAAGTGCTTTGGTATTGCTGCCAAACACATCTACAAGCAATCAGGTGTTTAAAATTAATCAAATTGTTGCGGCTAACGTAAACGGCTCTGCGGCTGTAGACACTACGGTGTCTATCTACACCAATGGCGCAGTTGCTAAAGGCTCTGCTCCATCTAGCGGTACAGCTTACCCTATCGTGTCTACAGTATCAGTCCCTGCTGATGCTTCTTTAATTGTTGTGGATAAAACAACTGCCATCTATTTGATGGAAGATCAGTCCATTACAGTAACATCTGGCACGGCAAGCGGTATTGCTTACACAATTAGCTACGAAATTCTTGACGGCCCAGCCACTTAATTGGGGGTAGAAGATGTCCCAACGCTACCAAGGCGGGTTCCTTACCGCTTCCTATAACGGGTTAAAAGTACCTGATGCGCCTACCATTGGCACGGCTACACAAGCTAGTGGTACATCGGTATCTGTAACTTTTACAGCGCCTTCTAATGTTGGTGGCGGAGCTATTACAGGGTACACGGTCACATCTTCACCCGGCGGTATTACGGGAACAGGCACATCTTCTCCAATTACAGTTAGCGGTTTAACTACAGACACAGCCTACACTTTTACAGTCGTAGCTACAAATGCGTACGGCACAGGCCCAGCAAGTGCGGCAAGTAACAGCGTAACTCCTGCTATATATACAACAAATTTTTATTTAGTACAAGCTGGCGGCGGTGGTGGCGGTAATGGGGATGGAGGCGGAGGCGCAGGTGCTGGCGGTCTTGTAATTTACAATAATTTTACTTTTACTGCGACAAGTTATGCAGTATCAGTGGGTGCTGGCGGCGCAACTCACACACCCGGATCAGATTCAAGTTTTACGCATGGTGGTGGGGTATCTCTTGCTAAAGGCGGAGGTAGGGGCGGTAGTAATTCCGAAGATAGTGTTGGTATTTTATCTGGTGGTTCTGTAGGTTCTGCTGGTGCAACAGGTGGAACGCCATCATCTGGTTCTGTAACACAAGCCAACCCCAGCGGCGGCGGTGTTGGTTATGGAAATATACAAGGCACTTTGGCTTTTAGCCCGTATCGAGTTGGCGGTGGCGGCGGTGCAGGTGCGGCAGGACAAAATGGTTCAGTTAATGCAAGTGGCTCTGGTAACGGTGGCGCAGGTGTAGAGTGGCCTTCAAGTTCTGGCACTTACTACGGTGGTGGCGGTGGCGGTGGGCGACAGTCTTCTGCAACTTATGGTGGCGCTGGTGGTTTGGGCGGCGGCGGCGCTGGCACAATAACTGGCGATGGTATTGCTGGTACTGCTAATACTGGAGGTGGCGGCGGCGGTGCGGGTGGTTTGGCGGCATACAACGGCGGTGCTGGCGGATCAGGTGTTGTTGTTATTGCTTGCCCATCCACTTTTACCATCTCTCAAGTTGGATTAACCATGACAACAGTAACAGTTGGCAGTAAAAAAGTCACGACCATTACTGCTGGTAGCGGCACATTTATTTTGTCATAGGATAAACAATGCCTAATTATTCAGGATCATGGACACTAAGACAGCAGATGCAAGCTATTGCGGCTGGAACTTGGACGGGGATACCGCCCGTTATAGGCCAAGCCTACGGCGGAGGATATTACGCCGGATCAATTTCAACTGCTGGTAATGGAATAGCTGATTATTATCTTATTGTTGCTGATAAAACGGTTGGTAATGTTAATGGTCTTCAGTGGAAAACAACGCAAACAACCACGGCGGGTACAAGTTCTGTAATTGATGGCCCAGCTAATAGTTCGGCTATGAACAATGCGTCACACCCAGCGGCTCAGTTCTGTGAAGCTTTAAATACTGGTGGCTATACAGATTGGTATATGCCAGCTAAAAATGAGCTTGAAGTTTGTTATTATTTCTTAAAACCGGGCACTGCAAGTAACAATACAAGTTCGGGTTCTAATGCAAACGCAGTGTCACCAGAACCAGCAAGCACAAACTATAGTGCAGGCTCTCCGGCTCAAACATCAGTTACTAGTTTTAGAACGGGTGCAAGTAGCCAAGAATTTGGTACTGGCGATTGGTGGTCAAGTACACAAAATAGTGCCGTTTTTGCGGCACAACAAGGATTTAATACAGGTTACCAAAGCCAAGATAGTAAAGATGCCGCAAATTTAAATGTCCGAGCCGTTCGTAGGGTTGCAATATGATATACCTATCAATCACTCAAATTGACGCAGTTACAGGCATCATCTGTACCGCAGAGCCAATGCGTACAGGCCCATCGTATCCACAGATTAAGAACTGCAACATTGTCTGGTGCGACAAGTCAACATGGCCCATTACTACAACGGCTGAAGGCGCACACACAAGAGCGCCATTGTTTTTTGGCACTTGCGATGATGATGCAGTTATTAATATTCCCGGCGTTGTGGCAACTTACACGGCTGAAGAATACCAAGCGTTAAAGACTGCCGAGCATCAAGCCCGTAAGCCTTACCCAAGTTGGATTGGCAACGAAGAAACAATGACATGGGATGCCCCAACGCCCTACCCTGATAACGGCAAGCGGTACACTTGGAACGAACCAACAACTTCATGGATAGAGGTGGTATAAACATGGCACATTACGCATTTTTAGATTCAAACAACACGGTTACCGAAGTCATCGTAGGTAAAAACGAGGGCGAAGACGGTATTGATTGGGAGCAACACTACGGTGAATTCCGTGGTCAAACTTGCAAGCGAACAAGCTACAACACTTATGGCGGCGTTCACTCAAATGGCGGCACACCCCATCGTAAGAACTATGCTGGTATTGGTTATACATACGATGCAGGCCGCGATGCTTTTATCCCACCCAAGCCGTTTGCATCTTGGGGTTTAAACGAAACAAGTTGCACTTGGGAACCCCCAACACCGATGCCAACTGAAGCAGGCAAGTTCTTTATTTGGGATGAGCCAACAACTTCATGGGTTGAGGTAACAAATGTCTAAGCAGTATCCGGGTGGTTTAATAACCAAGAACCCCGTAACGCCAACAACATCTGCCGCGCCCGGTGTTTGGACGCTTTCGGAACAAGCTTATTGGCAAAAACTAGGTCAGTGGCCTGTATACAGTCCCAATTGGATAGGTTTGCTTGATAGTGCTGACGCGGAAAATGCAAACTCAGTAGCAGTAGATACCGCTGGTAATTTTTACATTTGCGGGTTTTCTAAAATAAGTGCCATAAATGCTTTTCAGATAGCTAAATACAATATAACTGGCGTAATCCAATGGCAAAGAACTTTGAGTAGTGGTTCTGGCGACACTGCAAATGGAATATCTGTAGATTCTTCTGGTAATGTTTATGTTTGTGGGGTTTCAAATGGTAATTATCAAGTAGCCAAATACAACACAAGCGGAACAATTCAATGGCAAAAGAATTTTGTAGGAACTGCAAATTCGGTTGCTGTAGATTCTTCTGGCAATGTTCATGTTTTGGGTGTCCCTAGTGTTAGTGACTTCCAAATAATTAAATACGACACAAGTGGTACAGTTTTATGGCAAAGAAAGTTAGCTGGTAGTGCCGATGTTGGAAATGGAATAGCATTGGATTCGTCTGGTAATGTCTTTGTTTGCGGATATTCAAACAACTCTGGTACATACGATATGCAATTAGCAAAGTATGACAGTAGTGGAACAATTCAATGGCAAAGGTATTTGGGCGGTAGTGGTAGTAACTATGCGTTTTCAGTAGCAACAGATTCTTCTGGTGCTGTTTATATGTGTGGACAGCTTGATAGTTATCCAAACGATGACTTTAATATTGCCAAGTATGACTCTAGTGGAACGATTCAATGGCAAAGAAGATTGGGTGGTGGTGGCGGTACATCTGATGTTGGATATTCAGTAACTGTAGATTCTTCTGGCAATCCTTATTTCTTTGGGGTTTCAAATGCTTCTGGCACATCCGATTTTCAGATTGCCAAGTACAACACCAGCGGGACAATCCAATGGCAAAGAAGGTTAGGCGGTAGCGGTACTGACATTGGAAGGTCAATAACAGTAGATACCTCTAACAATATCTACGTTGGTGGGTATTCAAACGCTAGTGGTACAAACGCTTTTCTGTTTGCTAAATTGCCAAATGATGGTTCTTTGACGGGCACTTATACGGTCGGTGGATACTCATTTACTTACGCTTCTTCTTCATTGGGGGACGCTTCTTCTTCAATGACGGCGGGAACATCTACATTGACATCATCAACTTCTACAGAATCACCCGCAACTTCTGGATTAACTTCTGCCACATCTACATTAACTTCATCGGTAACAACACTATGACTACATACATCAAAATTTCAACTTCTGAATATCCAAGACACATTGGTGATATTCAACTTGACTCTGCTGGTATGTCTGATTACGCAGAAGTGCAATGGGTTGACAAACCTACAATCAATGCTCAACGTGAACGCGCTTATGTTGGTGCGCCAGTTCAGTCTAATGGTCAATGGTTAACAAATTGGGTTGTTACTCAAATACCAGACTCAGAAGAAGCTGTAAAAGTGCGTGAGCAACGCAATCAAAAGTTGAAAGACTCTGATTGGACACAGATTGCCGACAGCGCCGCAGATAAAACTGCATGGGCCACATACCGCCAAGCACTGCGTGACATCACTGCACAGGCTGGTTTCCCTTGGACAATTACTTGGCCTGACGCACCCTAATCATGTGGGACTGGGCTGAAGCACTTATTGCGGCAGTCTGTGTCACGGCCTTTGTTGTCTTTGGAACTTACATGATTGCATGGGGCTGGATGTGGTAAATGCGTTGGCTCATACTGTTACTGCTGTTGGGGCTAGTTGGAGCCGTAGCCAAGAATGGTTGCCATGTGCGCGAATTTTATGGGATTGGCTACACGGTTCACGATCCAACCGAACGGCACAAACAAATGATGGCGTGGCTGGATCAGAACGCAGGCCATTGCAAGTCAACAGAGTACGTAGTCATTTGGAACAATCTGGCAGAGTGGTCAGGCTCGGCAGACTCCACATGGCTACGGGCTAAAGTTGTACATGGATACAAGGATGCACTTGAGCGTGAAAAGAAATGATCGACACAATCAAATTGTTTCCGACCGTTCAGCCGTCTGGGTATCCAGACAAGCATGACCTTGCCCAGAAGAAGCTAGAGAAACAGCACGAAATGAACAAGGCAAATGAGTTGGCTAAGAAACAGCAGACTCAATTGCAGGACATAGGGTTTGAGATTTACTGCAAAAAGACAGTGCAAGACAGGCTCCGTATGGAGATATTCACAAACCGTAAGCTGGATATTTATGTATGACAAGAAAGCCAACACCCAGACCAGTGAAGAAAGTGTCAATGGACACCAAAGACAAGCTAACCCTGTGGGTCACGCTGATGGTCAGCTTCACCCTGTGCATCTCTGTTTTGGCTATGGTAATCAGCTTTATGCTTGGCCTTTGGGCCAAAGAAGTGGACAACGCAGAAATCTTCAAGATGATTTCACCCGCTTTTTCTACACTTATCGGCGGCATGATTGGGTTCCTGAGTGGTATCAAACTCATGCAGAATGAAGACAAAAAGGAGCACAAATGTTAGACATTCTTTCTGGGGGCTTGTTAGGCTCCATCTTTGGCGGTGTATTCCGTTTAGCCCCCGAGGTTCTCAAGTTCTTTGATAAGAAGAATGAGCGTTTACACGAGCTTGCTATGTTTAAACACCAATGCGACTTGGAAGCGCAGCGTGGTCAGCAGAAGTTAGCTGAGATCGGCGCACAACGGGAAGCCGCTATTGACGTAGGTGTTATGGATGCGTTTAACAACGCTATTGTCCAGCAGGCCGAAATGGTCAAAGCCGCAGGCGGTTGGGTTGCTAGTCTGTCAGCATCTGTCCGTCCAGTCGTCACTTACTGGGTGCTGTTTGTCTGGTCATTCATCCACGTATGGTTTGCATGGAACGCATGGCTTGCCGGTGCGCCAGCAGTAGAAGTGTTTAAGACCATGATGACACCAGACTTCTCAGCCCTGCTGTCTGGGACAATAAATTATTGGTTCCTCGACAGAACTCTGAAGCAAAGGGGTATTTAAATGACTAGAGAAGATATTGTTCGCATGGCAAAAGAAGCGGGCATGGAGTCATTTAATATTTGTGTTGAATTAGATGACTTTGCTAAGTTGGTAGCAGAGCATGAGCGTGAGGCGTGTGCAAAGTTGTGTTGGTCGCAAAGAAAATACTGGGATGCAGAAGCCTGTGCTGACGCTATCCGAGCAAAATCATGAACCTAGAGTTAGCCGCAGCCCTGTGCCGTCAGTTTGAGGGCTACCGTGCTAAGCCGTATTTATGTCCGGCTGGCGTAGCCACGATTGGCTACGGCTCTACTTACTACGCAGATAAACGCAAGGTAACTTTGGAAGACCCACCGATGGATGAACCCACGGCACGGGCGCTTTTGATGATTGAGCTTGAGCATACATACCTGCCCGGTGTTCTGCGTAACTGTCCGGGTTTGATTACTGACGTTCGTAAGTGCAACGCCATCGTGGACTTTTGCTACAACCTAGGTACGGGACGCTTGCAAACATCTACGTTAAAGAGGAAAATCAATGCCAATGATTGGGAAGGAGCAAAAGAACAACTGATGCTCTGGACTAAAGGTGGCGGTAAGGTACTGCCGGGTCTGTTTAAACGCCGCACGGCTGAGTGCGCTTTGTTGGATTAACCGATGGCACTTAAGAAACTTGCATTGAAGCCGGGAGTGAACCGGGAAAATACTCGGTACACAAACGAAGGTGGCTGGTTTGAGTCCGAAAAGGTACGTTTTCGCCAAGGCACACCTGAGAAGTTAGGTGGCTGGGCACGTATTTCCGTGTCCACATTTTTGGGTGTATGCCGTTCATTGTGGAATTTCATTACCCTAGCCAACTTAAACCTGCTGGGTATTGGTACTAACCTAAAGTTCTACCTTGAGAACGGTGGCAACTACTACGACATTACGCCGATCCGGTCTTCTGCGGTACTAAGTAACCCGTTTAAAACAACCAATTTAAGCACCACCGTCACGGTAACGCACACGGCTCACGGCGCATCTAATGGCGACTTTGTTAAGTTTAGCAACGTAGCCACGGTCGGTGGATTAGACCTGAATAATGAATATCAGCTTACCTTGGTTGATTCCAATTCATACACCATCACAGCATCTAGCGCGGCAACATCTACGGTAGCGGCTGGGGGTGGCACGACTGTTAGTGCTGTCTATCAAATCAACGTAGGTTTAGCTTATGAAACGCCGTTGACCGGCTGGGGTGCTGGAACTTGGGGCGCTGGAACATGGGGCTATGGTGGTACGTCTACCTCTGCTCTTCGTTTATGGAGCCAGTCTAACTTTGGTGAAGACCTCATTATTGGATTCCGTGGTGGCCCAATCTATTACTGGGATGCCAACTTTGGTGTATCTCCAGCTACGTTCACAGTGACTATTGCCAGCCCTGCGGTAGTGACTTCTACCATTAGCCTGTTAGATAACACTCCTGTAATCATTACCAACTCAGGCTATCCGTCTGCGTTGCCTACGGGTCTGTCTGTGGGAACTACGTACTATGTTAAAGGCACTGGCGGCACAACATTTAACTTGGCATTGACCGCTGGTGGGGCGGCTATTAACACCTCTGGATCGCAGTCTGGTACGCATTACATCATGCCTAATGCCATCCCTGTAACGTCTTTGTATGGGGCTTCTGACGTTCCAACCATCCAGAACTTTATTTATGTATCTGATGTCAGCCGGTTTGTGTTTGCATTTGGCTGTAATGATTACGGCTCTAGCATCCAAGACCCCATGTTAATTCGTTGGGGGGATCAAGAATCTGTAGTTAATTGGACTCCTTCGGCAACAAATCAGGCTGGTAGTGTTAGGTTGTCTCACGGCTCAAGCATTATTACAGCCATCCAGACCCGTCAAGAAATTGTGGTTTGGTCTGATGCCGCAGTGTATTCTCTCCAATACATTGGGCCGCCCGTAGTTTGGTCTAGCCAATTACTGGGTGATAACATCTCTATTCTGAGTCAAAACGCTGTAGCCCAAGCATCCGGCGTGGTTTACTGGATGGGCGTGGATAAGTTCTACTCCTATGATGGTCGTATTAATACACTGAACTGCGACCTACGTAAGTTCATCTACCAAGACATTAACTTAGGCCAAGGCCAGCAAGTATTTGCCAGCACCAATGAGGGCTTCAACGAAGTCTGGTGGTTCTATTGTTCTGCTAACAGCACAACGATTGACCGGTATGTAGTCTATAACTACGTGGAAGCCAACCCCGCAGGCGGTAAAGGTATCTGGTACTACGGCACGATGGCACGAACAGCATGGTTAGATTCTGGTCTACGGGATTACCCTATCTCTGCCAACGTGTTAGACATTACAACTTCTACAAGCAACATCTTGAACCAAGAATATGGTTTAGATAACAATGAAACTGGCACTCCAGTCGGTATTGATTCTTACATCTCTTCATGTGAGTTTGATATTGATGATGGCGACAAGTTTGGCTTTGTCTGGAGGATGTTGCCTGACTTGACGTTTTCTGGGTCAGATGCTTCTCCTACGCCCGAAGTTGTTTACACACTGTATCCAATGCAAAACTCAGGTTCGGGCACGGGTACGGCTGTAACAGGTAATGTGGATAAATTAACGGGCGCATCTTATACGGTGACTGAAGGCTTTACAGGCCAGATCAACACCCGTGTCCGGGGCCGTCAGCTTATCTTAAAGGTGGGTTCTACCAATCTAGGAACAGCATGGCAGTTGGGTTCAACTCGTATTGACATTAGACCGGATGGCAGACGATGAGCTACATCATTACGTCTGAGTTTGAGTTAAACAAGGTAGCCGCACCTAACTTACCGCTGGCTCCAAGGGAGTATGACGCTCAATATATTGACCAACTAAACAATGTATTTCGTCTGTATTTCAATAGGCTTGATGCGCTCACGACCCAATTAATGACTTCTTCTGGCGGGGCAGGTATACGTTTGCCTTATGGTGCTTTTTCAGACTTTACATCTCAAACAACGACAGCTAATACCGCTACGTTGATGGCACTAAACACTACGGACTTTTCTAACACGGTAACTTTAGTTACTGGCTCAAAGCTAACAGTAGCTAATGCTGGTATTTACAACTTGCAATTTAGTGCTCAGTTGCAGAATTTAGATAACGCCCCGCAAGACGTATTTATCTGGCTTAAACAAAACGGCACAGACATAGTTGGTTCTACAGGAAAAGTTGGTATGCCCGCTAGAAAAAATCCGGGCGATCCGTTTCACGACATCAAAGGTTGGAACTATTTTCTGTCTATGAGTGCAGGCGATTACGTTCAGATTTACTGGTCTACAACCAATGTGGCTGTAACCATACAAACTTACGCGGCTTCAGGCACACCGACTAAGCCATCTACAGCATCTGTTGTAGCTACATTATCATTTGTTTCGGCTTTGCCTTAAGGTTTAAACATGACAGATACTTACACCGCACAGAACGTCAATAAACTGGCGCAACAAATTCTTGCTCAAAATACTACAGCCAGATGGACAGGTGGTCTTGACCCTAAAAAAGCCGCTTCCTACATGGCCGATGATTTGGCTAAGAGCGGTATTACCGACATATCTCAAGTTGGCAGGGGTGAGAACGGCATCATTAATAAAGCTACTGGTGAGCAATTGCACTCCGGTTATGGTGAGCGTACAAAAGACAATCTTTGGTCTGGCTCTTTTGAGGGTAAAGGAAACACTGGTTTTGGTGTGCAGTTTGATGCTAAGGGTAATCCAGTCTTTTACACACAAGGCGCGTCATCTAATGACGTAGTTAATTTACTTGGGGATAACAAGTTACTTAACGCCGCCGCTCAGCTAGGAGCCGCATACTTTGGCCCCGCTGGTTCTGCCGCTTTAAATGCGGCAATGGGTAAAAGTGTTGGAGACATTGCTAAGTCTGCGTTGTTATCTTATGCCGGTGGTCAAGCTGCGGGCGCTGTTTCCGGCATGGAAGGCATTCAAGATATCTTGGGTAAGACTGGGACAGACCTTGCCTCTAAAGCCGCTAGCAGTTTTGTCACTAATCAAGGCAAATTTGACCTTGAAAAGTTTCTGTTAAGCCAAGGCATATCTGCTGGCAAACAAGCTTTAAGTTCAGCAAATTCTTTTGGTGGTTGGGACGCAAATTCCAAAGACTTCACGGAAGGTTATTTCCTGCCGGGTGGCGAAGGCTACATTGACCCTATGTCAAAAACTGCCGGCGTGACTGGCTCTGGTTACTATGATGAGATTACAGGTCGGTATATTAAAGATGACTTGGGTGGTTTGCAAAACCCCCTTGGCGCAAACACTGGGAATTTAGATCCCAATCAAAAATGGGAATACAACCAAATTAGACCTAACGTATGGGCCGACAAAGATGGCAACGAGCTGGACATGAGCTACTTGCCCAACTCTCAAACAGCGTTAACAGGCGCAGATATTATGAGGAGTGCTGGTGCATTGCCCGGCGGTTCAGGTGGTGCGGGTGGTACTAAAACAGATGCCGGTGGTGGTAATAAGACTACTACGCCAGCCACATCAGGATTAGACTTGTCCAAATTGTTATCTTTGCTTGCTGCCGGTGATCAACAAACTCCTACGACAACCCCTATCCAAGATCCATACGCCCATATAAAATCAATGGAAAACGTATTTGGGGATGACATTGCTTATAAATTAGCTTCCCTTGAAGCGGACAAAGGAAAACAAAATGGCGGATGAACTAAGCCCAACCGACTCTGGCTACGGTAGAACAATTGGAATCGGTTCCAATGCTATTACTCAAGCTGCGGACAATAGCGGTAATGTTTCCGCTCTTTCTCCGTATGGCAAATTTAATACTACTAACGTGGATGATGATTTTGTTTCTCTTAACAATCCAGCGGGTAATACAAACTTTAACTACACGATGCCCAACTCGTATAGTTCTGACAGCTTGTTTAATACTGTAAAGGGCCTCTTTACAGACAAAGATGGCAACTTGAACCTGCAAGCGCTTGGTGCTTTAGGTGGTGGTTTGGCTGGTTTAGCGGGTGCAATGGATAAGACAACCACACCTTCAGGATATCAAGGCGGTATCCCCTCGCTCACTGCTACGCGCCATATGATTCAAGCACCGCCAACTAAAGAACAGGGGTATCGTCCCGGCGCTGGTGGCATTGACTATGGTGGCGATGTAACTTACACACGCACACCCGGTGTTGATTCTTGGGCAAACTTAAACGGTTTTTCTGGAACATCAGCGGGCGCTAACTTAGGTGGACTTGGTAGCCTAACGCCGGGCGGTACAAAAACAATAACACCCGGCAGTACAGTCATTCCCGGGGGTACAAAAACAGTAGTCCCCGGTGGAACAGGCATTACAACAGTTAAAGGCGGCACGGGTACTGACACAATTACAGGCGGCGGTGGTAACGACAAAATTACCACAAATTTAGGCTCCGTAGGATACCAAAATGCCATCAAAGCGGGTCTAACCCCCGCTCAATATTTAAACAACATTAATCAGTGGATTCTTAATAATCCTCGCGCAAGTCGCGATCAGATTGATGCTGCTTTAAAACAGTATGGCGTAAGTGACACTGACCTTCAAGAAGCTTTGCGCACTACAAATTTTTCTGATTCTACTAAGTACGGTTTAACCCACGGTATGGGGTTGCAGGAAATAAACAACAACATTACCAATTGGATTGCCGCTCACCCATACGCAACCAATGACCAAATTCAAGCGGTGCAAAAACAATACGGCGTAAATGATGAAGATGTAGCCCGTGCTATGAATGGTTTGAATTCTTCAGCCGGTAAAGAGTACGCAGTTGTCCATGACATGGGTCTAGATCAGTTGTACAAAAATATTCTGGACTACCAAGCCGCAGGCCATACACCTACTGAAATTGCCAATGTAATGTCCCAGTACGGCATTGAACAACGTGATGTTAATAACGCCAACAAATATGCCGCTTCAACTGGATACACAGCAAATCCAACTTCATATGCTGGTGTGGGTAATTACAGCGATCTTGGTGGTGGGTCTACGGCTGCTAACAACGCCACTGTTAGCTCTAGCGGTGGGGAATCTACCGCTGTTAATAATGCCGCTGTTAGTTCTGGTGGTGGGGAATCTACCGCTGTTAATAATGCTGCTGTTAACTCTGGTGGAACAAACCAAGGTTTAGATACAAAAAACGACATTTATCAGTACTTTGCAAACCCCGAAACTCAAGCTGCGCTTGCTAGTAACCCAAGGTCTGTTGCGGAAACAATGCAGTCTTTAGGATGGTCGCCTCAAGAAGTTGCTGCCGCTACGGGTGTAAGTGTTGCGGATGTTCAGTCTGCATATGATGCGGCTTTAGCCCCAGCCCAAGAAGATTTTTCATACTCAAGTTTTGCCGAAGGCGGTATGGCTAAAGGTCGCTATTTACAAGGTGGTACAGATGGTATGGCTGACAGAATTCCAGCGCAAATTGGCGCAAGTCAACCCGCTGCGCTTAGCCACGGCGAGTTTGTTATTCCTGCGGATGTCGTGTCTCATATGGGTAACGGCAACTCTGATGCTGGGGCCAAGAAACTTTATCAAATGATGGACAAAATTCGTATGGCACGCACAGGTACAAAGCAACAAGGCAAGAAGATCAACCCTGATAAGTTCATGCCCGGTGGTCTAGCTAACTCTAAATATGCTAGAGGCGGTTCTGTACGGCATTTTGATGCTGGAGGCGGCATCTCAGGTGTTGGCACTGCTGCTAATGCTGGTGTTACCGGTACGGAATCCGCGCTTTCTAACTGGGTAGGCCCTTACACAACCAACATGTTGGGTCAAGGTCAAGCTCTAGCTAATGCGCCTTATCAAGCATACATGGGCCCCCTCACTGCGGGTGAGTCTCCCTTGCAAACTCAGGCGTTTGGCACTGCCGCAAATTTAACAACCCCAACAAGTATTGGCGATGCCGCTACTCAAGCGGGTAACATTTCTACTGCGGCTCAAGGGTTGAAATACACACCTAATACTTCTTCGTTTGATACTACGCAAGCTCAAGCGTACATGAATCCGTATTTAGAGGCTTCTTTAAAACCTCAATTAGAAGAAGCTCGCCGTCAGTCCTTGATTACTCAGCAGGGTAATGCTGCCAAAATGACTCAGGCTGGTGCTTTTGGTGGTGGCCGTCAGGCTATCCTTGATGCTGAAACTCAGCGTAACCTTGGCACTAACCTAGCTAATATTACAGGCACTGGATACAACACTGCGTATAACAATGCGCAGACTCAGTTTAATGCTGACCAACAACGTAAGATGGCTGAAAACCAATACGGCGCTGGTTATGGACTGCAAGGACTGCAAACTGGCCTACAAGCTGCTCAAGCGCAAGGAGTTTTGGGTGGTCAAGAAAATCAAATTGGTTTGGCAAACTTGGCGCAGCAGCTTGCTGCGGGTCAGCAACAACGTGGTATTGAGTCTGAAGGCATTGCTGCTGACAAAGCTCAGTTTGAAGAAGCTAGGGCTAACCCTTATAAGATGGTTCAGTTCCAACAGTCATTGTTGCAGGGCTTACCTACAAGCGCACAAAACATTAACATGGCTCAACCTAGCACTTTGCAACAGATCCTTGCCGGCGCTGGCGGTGTGGCTGGTATGTTCCCCACTGCAGGTACAACAGGCGCGCAAGACTTGGCAGCAGCGTTGAAAAAATTAGGCATTGGCTAAAGGAAAATAATTATGACGGCTGGAATTAATCAACTTGTTGATACATACAAGGGCAACCCACAGCCCTTAAATGCAAAAGTTCAACAAGCGCAACAGAAGCAACCGCCCGGTTCTATTCCTCCTGATCTAGAGGAAGCGATGGCGCTCCAAAAGATTGCTGAGTTACGTAACGGTGCTCAAAATCAACAAGCCATGCAAGCTGGTGGTACTCAGCCTTCCATTATGGAAAAGCTACGCCAAATACTTGGTATGCAGCAGCAACAGATGGCTCAAGCCCCACAACAAATGGGTCAGACTCAACAAATGGGTCAGCCCCAACAACCTGTGATGGCAGCTCGTGGTGGAAGTATTGACCAGCTTGTATCTAACCTTGGTCGTGGCTATGCTGGCGGTGGCATTATTGCGTTTGCTAAACCTACAGAAGAAAATAATCGAAGCCAAGTTGAAGATCCAGATGAAAAAAAGGACAAGGAAGATAGGGGTGGGGAACATCTAGCTGTTGGAGCAACGGCTGCTACGCTGTCTCCCATTTATGCAAAATTACTTCAAATGTCAGCAAACGCTGCGCGGCATGGACTTACTTTGCCCATGTATCCCGCGGGTACAAGCGCTACTTCAGCTATAGGGCAAACTGCAGCAACTACGGGTTTCCCCCTTGCGGTAGCTGGTGGTGGTACAGCCGCAACTTTAAAAGCTATGCAAGATCTTCAGGCTATGTCGCCTGAACAACGTCGGGCGTTAGCGGCTAATCCTATGCTTAGCGCTATGGGTGGGGATGCTGGCATAGCTGCTGCAATCCAAGAAGCAGGGGGCGATGAACCTCGTAAGAATAAGTCCTCATACTTTGAGCAGATTGGTAATGCTCTTGGTACTATCCCTAAAATTGCAGGTGAAGCAGGGATTGCTGGTCTTAAACATCTTGTTAGCGCACCGGGCTATGGCTTCCAATCTGACTTTTCTTCTAGCCCTAAACCTAAACCTACTGCAACGCCGTCTCCAACTGACCCCAACTTCCGCCGTCAAACTGACCCTCGCTTGCTTGGAGTTTCGTCGGTTGCAGACGATGTGCCGCTTATTACCTCTGCTCCCGGTTCTAAACCTAGTGGTGGTGGCGGTGGTGGTGGCGGCGGTGGCGGTGGTGGTGGAATAAACACCTCACAAAAAGTTGACCCCAATAGCTTAGATGCTATAACTCGTGCGTACCTCAAGGGCGAGTTCGCTGTTAGTCCTGAAGCTGAACGCGACAAAGCTGTTGACTGGACTAAGAAAACTCTTGGCCTTGATTCGCTTCTTGCTGAAAAACAAGGTCGTATTGACTCACGCGAAAAAGCAATTGCCGCTGCTCAAGCTGCGCGTACTCCTGAGTGGGTCAAGGGCCTACAGGCGGTGGGCGGTGCGCCTATTCGCGGCGGTGCAGGCATGGTGTTGGCGCAAGCTGGTGCCGGTGCTACAAAAGCCCGTGAAGCTTACGCTGACCAAGACATGAAGTATGTTGAGGAATTAGATCGCCTACGCGATGTTATTACCGATGCCAAGATTAAGGGTAACTACGAATTGGCTAAAGAAGGTATGGCGGCATACAAAGAGGTGGACGCACGTCGTCGCGCTGCTGCTCAATCTTCAGCTAGCTTACTTAACACTGATGCAAATAATGCGGCGCGTATCCAACAAGCCAATATTACTGCTCAAGCAAGGCGTGATGCTAGACAACAAGAAGCTAGCTACAAACTTGAAAAACTTAAACAAGGCGAACGTGCTCAAGATATTAGGATTGCGCAAATCGGTTTGACTGCTCAAAAGCCTGCAATCGACGCGGCTGCAAAAGAAGCTAAGATGCAACGAATGATATATGAAGCACTTAAGGATAAAAACCCAGAAAAAGCTGCTACTGCTTTGGATAATGCAGAGCAAGCTCAGCATAGAATTGATATGATCTTGGCTCCATTGTCAGGAATTTCCGGTTCTAGTGTTGCGGCTGCTCCGACAGGTTCAACATCATCTGCCTCATCTGTAGCTCCACCCGGAGCAGTTAGAGAAGTTAAGAAGTCATAATATGCCAACATACCAAGTTGATGTCGGGAACAAAACTTACGAAGTAGATGCACCGGATCCCAACACTGCTTGGCGTTGGGCTAACTCAACACACTCTACACAAGAGACCAAAGCCAAAGAGCGCACTACAGGTGAAGCGGTTAGTGACGTAGGTGCTGGCTTGCTTTCTGGTTTGGGTAGCCTTGGTCAATTCCCCGGTCAGCTTTACGGATTGGCTACGGGTGACTTCTCAAAAACTGGTCTCTATGGCGCTGCTCAAGAACTTGAAGAATACGGTAAAGGATTAAAGTCCAAAGGTCTTCAAGCAAGGGAAGCGGCTGCACAACGTGCTGTACAAGAAGCCCAAAAGAAGGGCGAGTGGGAAGCGTTTAAAACTTCAATTGGTCAAACTGTTTCTGATCCTGCACTGCTGGCTAATTTCTTTGCTGAACAATTACCACAACAATTACCCGCTGCCCTTGCCGCTATTGGTACTCCTGCCGCCTCTGCTGAAGTTGCTGCGCTTCGCGCTACTGCACAAAAAGCTGCTGCTGGTGTAGCTAAACAAGAAGCTGAAGCTGCGGCTAAAAAAGCTGCTGTTGATCTGGGCGCAAAGTCTGCGGTAAGAACTGCCGCAGTTCAGCAAGGTGCTGACGTAGGTACAGGTACTTACGAGACTATGTATAAGTACCTCACCGAACAACAGAAGATGGGTGAGCAAGAAGCAGCGGATGCAACCATTAATTACGCTCGTGCTGCTGGTCTTGGTGGCGCGGCTCTATCATTGTTAGCTCAGAAACTTCCCGGATCGCAAGCGTTTGAGCGTGCGTTGGCGGGTGAGAAAACAGGTATGGGTCGTATTACTGGCGCACTTGCTGGCGCTATTAAAGAAGCCCCCGGTGAGAACATTGAAGAAGTTGGCGGTCGTGCGCTGCAGAACTTGGCAATGCGTCAAGTTAATCCTAAACAAGCCCTTACTGAAGGATTTGGTGAGACAGCCGCTCAAGCTACGCTGGGCGCTGTGGGTATGGGCGGCGCGGCAGGTATTGCTAGCGGTGGTGGTAAGGCTGCTACAGAAGGTGGTACAAAGACTGCTGAAGAAGCCGATGCGCTTGATGCGATTAAACAGGGTGAGCAGGTCGCGGAAGAAAAACCCCCTGAAGAACAACCTAACGCAATTAAAAAAGCAATTAAAGAACAGAAGCGTAGCCAGATCGCTAAAACAAGTACTGATCTAGAACAGCTTAACGGCATTTTAAATCAGTACAACGAGATGCTTGCAAAAGCTGAAGCGGCTGGAACAATATCAAATCCTTTTAATACAAATATTGCTACAGCAAGAAATAATCTTGCCAAACGTATCGAAGGGTTGACTACCGCAGGGAGTACAGATGCTACAAAACCTATCGAATCAGCAGGTGGAGAAGGCGCTGGCGTGGATCTACAATCCAATACCGGAACCGATACCCAAGGAGCTGCGACACCTCCAGCAGATGGAGTGGTTCTTACTGAGCCGAATGCTGGAAAGCCTCCTACAGGAGCAGGAGGACAGCCCCCTGCAGTAAATGTTCAAGTAAAAGGAAGCCAAGCGCAAAACTTACGCAACAAGCGTAAGCAACAGAAAATAGATCCCGCTGATTTGCCAATTGGCGCTGAAGATCCGATTGAGCAAGAAGAACGTGAACAAGCAAAATGGTACGGGCTTGACTACGATAGTTACATTACGCAAGCCGGCCTTGATGAAGACCGCTTCTACACAGACTTGCAAGCCGCAGAAATTAAAGCTGCTGCTGGCAGATTTAAACTTGATCTTGGTGACTACGCATCTGATGCAGGGTTTGACGATAACCGTTTCTGGAACGACGTTGACTCATTAAAAGATGCATCAAAAGAAAAAGCGCCAGCGCCTCAACGCGGCGCGTTTCAAGAGTTACCAGACAAAGCGTCAATTGCAGGTCAAACGGATGAAGATCTTCAAAAGACTGTTGATGAGTTGCGTCAGCAAAAGCGCGAGGGCTTGTACAAGCTAAGCAAAGAAGAGCAGGAACTGTACAACGAGCAACGTCAAGCGCATTCTGAAAACATTGAACAGTCCGCTAAAGAAATTGCAGAAGAGCTTATTAATGAACAAGGTAATCTCCCAGAGGCTACTGCGGAAGACATTGAAGACGACAAAGGTTTTGTTACAGAACAATTAGGCAAGCTGCTTAAACTACCTTCGTTTAGCGATCTAACACCTTATGAGAAGGGTATCTACTTTGGTGGTCAAGCCGCAAAGTTTGGTAACAGCGTAGCAGAACATATTGATGCGACTCAGCGCCTGCTAGAGTACCGCGCCGATTTGCTTGCTGTTCAGCGCGACGCACGTAAGAAAGCTCGTAACGAAGCTAAGCGTGGTGGGGCTTCCAAGGAGTCAACAGAAGTTGCCGCTAAAGCTGCGGCAGATGAAGCTAGAAAAGATTTTGAAATACAGCACAGTTACGAGCAGAACAAGCCAAGCACGCTACCTAATTGGAACAGCTTATCTGAAGAAAACAAACAGGTATACCGTGACACAGTACAGCAGGGTAGCCCTGCAGAACAAGAACTTGCTTTCCGTAAGATACGCAAAACAGAAACAAAGTTTTCTCAGTCCGAGGCCGAAGACAAACGTCAAAGAGAGCAGCAAGCTAACGATGACCTAGTTGCACAGATGCACGCTGCAACTGAGGCAATGATTGAGAACGATCCTAAGAGCCAAGGCGACGCGTTGACCGTGCAAATGATTCGTCGTTTGCACGAGGGCGATGTTAAAGGTGTTCTTCAGTGGTTATCAGATAATGCCCGTGGTGCTAAGACTGCGCCCCTTACTCGTGTGGGCATTACCAAAGCAGAAATCAAAACGCAGAAGGTTAAGCAAGAAGAGTACTTAAAACTTGTTGCTGAGAATGAGCGTAAACGTCTGCTTGAGACTGAAGAAGATCCAGTTAGTATTGAGCGTAAGGTTAAGCAAGCGGTTAAGACTGCTGAAGAGCGCCTTAAATACAAGCGTGGCTCGTTAGTGCGTGAGGGTAGTCTTGCAGGACAACTAATCCGCGTTTCTCGTGAGATGAGTTCAAAGGTTTATCGCAACCTTGCCGAGTCTTTGCTGTCAACAATTGGCGATACTAAGATCAAAGTAGTGTTTGATCCAAACCTTGATCCCAAAGAAGGTCTGGCTAAGTACGACCCCAAAACAAACACAATGACGTTTGGCCCATTTGGGTTTACAGAAACTGCCGTACTGCATGAGATAACGCACGCAGTTACAGCTAAGATCATTCGTCAGTTTTTTAAAGACCCATCTGTTTTGACTGAAAGACAGCGTAAGGGTGTTGAGCATCTGCAAACAATCTTCGCTTTGTCACAGAGCAGACTGGGTAAGAAGTTCCCAGCGGCATTTAAGAATCTGTACGAGTTTGTTGCGTACTCAATGACTGACTTAAAGTTCCAAAATGAACTTGTCAAGATACAGTTAGATGATGCAGTCCGCGCTACGGGACGGGCCCGAGTAGGACAGGTAATGCGTGACTATGAATTCCCTACAGGTAAAACTGTATGGGATGCGTTTACTACAGCACTTGCTTACATTTACAAAGCCTTTACACCTAGCAAGAGAAAGACTAACTATCTGGTTCCCGTTGAAAATTACGGCAACAGAAATGTTACTACAGGCGTGCAAGCGTTGCCTAAAGGCGCAAGGGACAAAATAACTGAAGCAGACGAAGCCTTCCTTGAAAGAATGCAGGAAAAAGGGCCACCGCTGCCTGATGAACTTGCATTAATCACGGGCGCTGACGAAGCCATTAGAGACGAAGAGTCCACTTTTGACGAAGGTATTAGCGATGGCGAAGCCGCTCTTGCTGGCGTTAAGAGCATTCCGTTTAACCAGACTATGGATATGCCTCCTCCGGGGTATGAGGCTCGTGTTGGCGCAACTATCACTAAAGGCGGTATTACTAATCTTCGTAAAGATGTTTATACACAGCCCGGTTACAAAGGTAACTTGTTGATAGAAGCTGCCGCAGCTTTTAACGACATCATGGTTGCGCCCGAAGCCGTAGAAGAAGTCCCAGAGTTGGCAACGCAAGGAAGCGCCGCTGCAACTCCACCAACACCTGCCGCTACTCCTGCGCCAGCTAAACCTGCAACGCCTAAGAATCAACCTAAAACTGAAACTACTGCCACGTTTGAAGACCAAGTTGATGCTGCGCCCGGCTCGCAGATGCCAAGGACAAAGCAGAACCTGTACAAACTTTTTACAACCGCAGAGGGCGGCAGGGAAATCATCCGTCGATTCGCAAACAACCGCCATGCAATCAAGGCATGGGAGGCCGCAGAAGAAATGGCTAATAAAGTTGTGTACGCGGGCGAGAAGATTAATGCTGTGTACAACGAAATCACAATGTCTACAGGCCGTGCGCGTAATATATACGAGCGCGAGTTAGAGCAAGACATTCAGTCCATTCACGACATGATGCAGAAGCTGTCTGAAAAAGCTGGTGTGGACTTTGACCGTACTCTTAAGACAATGCACGTCTTTGGTCGCACACTGCATGAGCGTGAGCGTCGCCATATTAAATTCTTGTTCTACGCGCCACTTGACTTAGCGTCTGCTACACGTCGTGGAGAAATCATCCAGAAGTTCCGTAAGGGCGACAAGATGACTGAAGCCGAAATCAAAGGCTATCGCGCAGAGCTTGAAAAGTTTGCAAAACCAACAAGTCAGGGCGGTAATCTTGATGCGGTGAATGGCTACTCATGGACAACTGACCCTGCTACACCGTCCCAAATTGGGACTAAAGGCGCGGTCTATACCTCTGCCGATGAACAAAGTACTCAGTACAACGTGATTGCTAACTATGATTTGGCTTCAAGACAGGCCGCATACGACGAGTACAAAGACTATAAGTACAAAACTGAAGTTGATGAGATCCTTAAAAAGATTCAGAAGCTTGAGGACAAGACTGTTGAGCTTAATAAGAAAGCAAACTATTGGTCGCAGCCCGTGGATAACGTCGTTAAGTTGTATGACTTTAAACATTACGTTCCATTCAAAGGACGTGCCAATAAAGTAATTGACGATCAGTTTGATGTTCGCACAGGCGCGGGTCGTGAATTGCAAGAAGCGCAAAACACTTTTGAGGGTCGTATCTCTGACTCTAACAATGTGATTGTTCAGGCTATGCTTGATGCAACACATGCCGCGGCGCGTGCTGGTCGCAGTGGTGTAGATGGGCAAGGTTTAACTTTAGCGCTTAAAAACGCTGTTGACTCCGGCATGATTAAGGGTTCAACAAAGCTTAAGATTAAGTTTGATGCCCGATACAAAGGTGAAATAGACGTAGCCAAGTTGCGCGGTAAGAATGCGATCTTTCATTACGAGCCTGATGGAACTATTACGGTTATCACTATTGATGACCCACACCTGCGCGAAGCTATCCGCAGGACATACCGCGAAGCTAACCCTGTGGTTAGCGTGCTGAACTCCGCTACAAGTTTCTTTGGGCAGATGCACACCCGCTACAACATCCCGTTTGCGCCGGCTAACTTCTTAATTGATGGATTAACTAACACATTTAACATAGCCGCTAAAGAAGGCTGGGGCGTTGGCGCTAGCTATTTAAAGCAGTTGATTGGTCAGCAAGTTCTTCATGGTGGTCTGTACAAGGCTGGTAAGTTCTCTTCTTTGTATACGGCTAAAAAGTTTGGCGAGATTGAGCGCCTTGCTAAAACTGACCCGGACTTCAGAGATCTGAATGAGTATGTAAACGCTGGCGGTAAGGTCTCCTATATTAAGAGCTTGACTGCCGAAGGTCTGGCTGAAGATTTTGAAGCCGACGTTAAGGGCAACAACGTATTTGTTACGACTAAAAAGGGTATAGATAAAGTAATCGACGTTTGGTCTGATTCTTTTGAATTGGCAAGTCGTGTAGCTGCGTACCGTATTCTTAAAGAACAGTACATGAAGAAAGGTATGAGCGAAGCAGAGGCAAAACAGAAAGCCGTGGGCGATGGCAAAAACTTAGCGAACTTTGAACAGGTCGGTGAGTGGGGTCAGGCTATGGGCGCTATGTTCATGTTCTTCCGACCTGCCGCTACAGGCGCAGTGCGTGCGATTGAAGCTTTGGCTCCGGCATTTGTTAACGCGGACAAGGCCGTGAAGATGCTACCTAATCAGGGTACATATGCTTATGAGTTTAAAGATGGTGAACGGGTCTATAAAAATCCTGAAGCCGTTGAAAAATATAAGAAAGAACATAACAAACGTCGACAACACGCTCGCGCTGTTGCAGGTGGCTTAATTGGCATGGGCATGATGGTCTACGCGATGGGCGCGGCGGCTGGTGGTGATGATGATCTGGGTCGCAACAAAGCTGAGACTGATGACATGGCTCGTTACACCCGCTACGCTCGGTTCCACTTCCGCGTGGGTGACAGAGACTTTGTGTTCCAACTGCCTTGGGGCTTTGGCCTTGGCGCATTTGCTTCTGCTGGCGCTCAGATGGCAGGCTACGCACATGGCGCGGTCATGCGCCCAGACGGAGATCGCAGTTTCTTCGGCATGTTGAGTAACATCATGGAGGTTACACAAGACTCATTCTTGCCCATACCGGTGTCTAGAATTGACAAATACGAGAAGCCAGCCGAGTGGATAGCGGATACTTTTGCTCCCTCTATCTTGCGCCCCATGATTGAGTACGCGATGAACACGGACGCATTGGGTCGTGACATTTACAACGCTCAGAAGAGCCGAGTTAGTGAAGTGTTTGTCGGTGGCGATAGCGTACCTGAGTTGTACAAAGGCGCAGCAAAGATGATGTATGACATTACCGGTGTGCCTGTATCGCCTAACGTAATGTATTTCTTTGCTAATAACTACGCAGACGGCCTAGCCCGGGTGATGCACAACGGTGTCAATGTTGCGCAAGCTATGGTTGGCAATAAAGAGTTTGACCCCCGCACAGATACAGTCTTGTTTGACCGCTTCTTTGGCGCAGTGTCTAACGTCGATGCTAGGGAGTTTGCTAAAGTGTCCAAAGAGATTAAGGATATCTCTAGTACGATCAAGACTCTAAAGGATGACCCAGAGCGCTACGCTAAGTATCTGTCTAAGAATCCTACACACGAGTTTATTGTTGAACACTACAACTCTGCGATCAATGGCACTTTAAAAGATTTCCAAGAGCAGAAAAACAGTATACGCAAGATGCAAGAGCTCTCACAGGCAGAGCGCACATCAATGTTACGTTACCTGACGTTAGGCGAAAACATTGTTAAGCGCGGAATCCTGCACGAATTCAACGCGCTTGATATTAAGCCTTAATTGATACGCCATGCACGAACACCGAGGAATCCATCCTCGGTCGTCTTATGCACTTTTATACCTATACCCTCCCGTTTAGCACCATTCTGTATTGCGTACAGCATGTATGCAGGGCGCAGAGTCGGTATGAAGAAACTCTGCCCCACTTGCATTTGACTAAACGGAAAGATCCACTCCGGCTCTTCCAGTGGCATTGCCTCCGGTTGGCTCTTCTTCGACATGTTTGATTACTCCGCTTAAATCCGTTTTGAACTCATAGACATAGACACTCGCTATGCCCGCCGCGGCCTTCCATCCCGTACCAAGGCGTACCTTTTTATCAGTACTAACTAGAACACCGCTGTTCTTAAGCGCTTCCTCAAAAGCTTTGACACCCGCCTGACCTTTGGCAAGGAACTCTTTAAGTGGTGTCTTAGCAATCTGCAGTATCCCTAGATCAGCATCTGCTCGCATGATTAACGCATTGCGCGGTTCCATTACAACTTTGTTATCACGGAAAGCCAACATGCTTGGCAGGTTTTGGTTCAAGAATTCACCAAGCATATTCTCGTAGTCGATACCGCGAGTTGTATTCTGTTTGATGATCTTGCGAGTCTCAACTACCATGTACTGATACACACGTTCAATGTCAATTTTAATGACGCCTTCTTCTACGGCAATTTCTCCGGCAGCAAACACAGCCGAATACGAACTGTTGATGAAACGGTACTCGCTTGAGTTAGTCAGGTCTGCGGTTAGGCGTAGTCTCCAACGGTTAACGCGTTCACGAATTTCTTCTTCGGAAATGTTGAGAAGGGCGGCAATAAAGCGTGGGCCTGCATGACCGTAGTGAAAGTGAAACGGCTCAAACATTTCTATGCCGCGTGCATCATCTAACTCAAATCCGGGGACTAATGGTTTCTCAACTGTGAACTCCAAGTAGCGTACTTCTTCTGCGCCCACGTTTTTCTTGTACTGAGCAATCTTCTCCCGTGCAGATTGGTTCATATTAACCATAGACAACAAACAGGACATAAGCGACAGAGGGCGCTCGGCGTTTGTTGATGACTGCAACCTGATCTTGCCGCGGCCTGCGCACAGCGCATAGATTAATTTAGACAGTGACTCACCTGTAGCGTTAGAGAACTCATCCAAACCAAACATGTGATTCTTAAAAGTTAGCATGCGCTGAACCAAGCCATTTTCAGTTGCATCCATGACTGCAAGTGGTTTAGGCTCGCCATAGACACTTAAGCCAGCGTACAACGCGCCTGATTTGCCAACGCCTGTATCACCGAGCAAACCTACAACTGCACCATGTACGTTTGTGTACTTAAGCAGGGGTGATCCTAAAGCATATAACAATGCAAACGCATGAAACTCATAGCCCGGATCGTTTAACATGTCAGCCGCTTTGCGCCAGCCCTCGTATGTACCGTTAGTCCTGAGTAAATTAACAATTGGTTTAGACAGTGGTGATGGAGGGCACTCGCTAACCTTTCCATTTCGGTGATACTCTTTTTCACCGAGCACATAGCCTGTCTCTGTCCAACCTTGCTGGATGCGCATGGTCTGAGCAGAGTCTGTCTCAATCATGTAGTTGCCCCATTTGGTTATGTATGTCATTAGTAATTGCACTTTCGTTGGGTTGTCGAAAAACACGCCGTTGCTGGACATGATCTTTTTAAATTCCTCTTGTGCCGATACAGATTTCATCGGCAACATAAACTCCCTTGCACCGTCGCGTGGCAATACAAGTCTCATGTTTAAACACTCACCGTCATACGGACTGAACAAACGCTTTGTTGGGTACAGGTCGTACTTAGTTAGTAGGATTGGGTCATGCTCTGTGATCGATCCATCCTTGTTTGTCTTCGTTGGTGGTTGGTAATAGATGCCGCCATGCACACCTTTAACAAACGGCTTTAGGTAGTCCGGTAGGTGGAGAGGTGCGTCTTTCGGAATCTCCCGAACTGACTCCGCTTCATCGGCGGTGTCTTGCGTTGGCTCGGGTTCAACTGGGGCTTTGGCGATAAGGAATGTTTTTCCAAGGGCGTAGGGTGATCTAAACTTTCCTTTGAATGGGCATCCCTCACATCCTTTTGGGTTCTTGTGTTTAGTTCTGTCTTCAATAACAGTACAGGTGTGCGTTCCTTCGATTGCCTTGCGTATATCATTGCGCTTTCTTTCCGTTTCTTCGTATGTATAGTCTTCGTGTTCATTGGATGCCATGTGCGTTGCTTCATCAGCGTCGACACAAGCTTCAGCAATGGTTAGAACTGAATGCCATATAGGTTCATCAGCATCGTTCTGATGCGTCAGATACCATTTAAGTTGATTACAGCCCTTGCCCTCCATGCTATCGACAGCAATCTTGTCAAAGCGGAACTCGTAGTTATCCATGCCGAGCATCTTGCGAGTCTCGTCATCAATTCCCTTTTGAACACTTTTCAAACTAAACACACCGTCATCCGGGGCCGCATCGATCTCAACGCTATCTAATAGCGCAGTCAGTTCTTCAAACGGATACGTAATCAAGTCTGTAAGCAAAGCGGTCGGTAGAGGCGGAACATTAGGGCGCTTCTCCTTGCCCCAGTTCAACGTGTCAGGGCAACGAATCAATCGTGCCGCATCTGCCGGAACAGCGGTATCAATCTCAAACCCAAGGTCAAGCGCAAGCTTCTTAAACTTTTCGGCATGGGGTTTCCAAACTGATGTAGCAACTTGTTCGTCAAAGATCCAATACGCGTACAACCCTCTCCCAGAGTTGAGACGTACAGGTTCGGGAAATCCCGAGTCCTTGATGAACTTGTCGAGCGCCAACATGCCATCCTCTTGAGTGGCATATGGCTTGTCTTCCCCACAATCAATGTCCAAAAAGAAGGACTTGATGTAGATACTGTTTACTGCTTGTCGGCTGAATCCTTCAAACGTGCTAGGTGTGAAGTATGTATTCATGCCATCTTGAGAGTTGAAATAATCAATCAGCTCAAGAACTTCGTCTACTGTTTCGCAATATCGAGGAATGATCTTCCCCTGCATATTGATCCCTGCCACGCAGTAGTAGCCCTGCGTAGGCGATATTGTTTCGTAAAATTGTTTAGTCATTGGATCGCAGAGACAATTAGGGCGGGAACTAGCCCGCCCAACTAGCAAACTTATTTGCTTTTGAATGTCTTACGAACTTGGGCTAGATAGACTTTTGCTTTCTTAAGATTAACTGCTGGCAGAATCCCCGTCTTAATGTCATCCTCGACCTTATTCATAAAGCTTTCAATAGCGCCATGTCTGGCACTACGAATCGGCTTACCACGAAACCAACTGTGTATCGTCATGCGTGATACACCAAAGACAGGGGCAAGGTGCTGAGTTGGTAAGTTTGCTCTTACACAAACACGCGCTAACTCAGTACCAAGCCGACCATCCATTTCGTTGTCGAGGGCTTGCAGTAATTCCAATCCGTAGGGTCGCGCCATATTATTTTTTAGTCCACTTCTTGATGATCTCTGTTGCATCCTCAACGGGTTCAACAGCGGCCTTTTTCACGCTCTCGCGCTTTACAGGTTCAGCTAAAGCAGGTGCTTCAACTTCATCGGGTGAGTCAGCTTGGAACACTGTCAGTTTGATAGCGTTCTCTGCCGCCATGCTCTTGCTCTGCTTCATAATGGTGTCCTTCAACTCAGGCGGTACTGCTTGAGCAGGAGAGAACAACACGCGGGGCACAGGGGCTTTGATATCAAACTGCATCTTAGTAATGATCTTACCTGCACTCACGTTGTTGTTAGCCAACATTTGAATGAAGGGACGGAAAGGCCATCTGCCGTTTTCTTCTTTACCGAATGCGCTCATTGCAGGCAAGACCAACTGATACACATCACCTGCGGGATCGTTAGGCAACACCACGGCGGTGCGCCATGACAACTTGCACTTGGTTCCGTTACCGCCTTGACCGCTTCCCTTAACAGAGTTAGGGCAGTTGTCACACGAAGCCGCTGCCGGCGTTGGTACAGCTGGGTCAGGCTTCTTAGAGTCACTAGACCAGCAAGAAGGTGAAGTCTTCTCGCCCTCACGATATGCGCCTTCGTAGCAAGTACGTGACGCTTCGTGTGCCATCTTTACAAAGATGACGTTCATCCAATTCTCTTCGTTGACGCTGACTTCCTTGCCACCAACGATCTTGCGGAACACTCGTCCCTTGATCGAAATGCGCTTAGAGCCTTTCGTTGCACCGCCTGCTACAGCAAGCGTATCTTCGTCAAGCCCTTGTTCAATAAGGGCTGGGTTATTCTCAAAAAAGTTTGCGAGTTCGTTACTCATTTATTTCTCCGACTGTTTTAAAACTGATTTAATTAAACGCGCTCAGTGGCTTTACGTACTGTAATAGCCATCTCACGCATGGCATTCACTCCGGGCGGTAGACCATCGTCCTTATGCTCAGACATGAATTCTTTGAAGTTCTTTTGATGGATGCGACGCTCGAACAAATCGACTGCACCATGCGCAAGAACAAATTCTTTGAAGTTGTCCCAATCGGTACAGAAGAAGCGCTCTTTGACTGAACGCATGACTGTGCCATGTTGGGTGCGGATGCTGTCCGCATTGACTTCACTACAAGCTTGTAGCATTACTTTTTCTAAACCTTCCATGTCGCCCTTGAGGGCTTCATCTTGTTGTTCAAATAACGCTTTGAGTTTTTCACGTTCATTGCGAATTGTCAAGTATGCTTTTACTAATTCTTCCATGTTAACCATTGTCTTCAATCTCCAATTCAAATTTATACAGATCAACTAATTTGTCGTGCAAGTCCACCTTGTTTTGTAACATCTCAAAAACTTTGCGCTCAACTTCTGAGCCTTGAAGATGGACGACCGTCATTTTATTTTGTTGACCAAAACGATCCATGCGTGCGATGCACTGTAAGTATGTTTCCACTGACATAACGGGCGACCAAAATACAACTGTATTAGCCGCAGTGAGTGTTACGCCATGTGATGCCGCTTGTGGTTGGATGATTAACACACGCGGGTCTGTTGCTGTCTGAAACCTATTAAAGATTTCACTGCGCTCTCGCGCTGATACGCTTCCTGAGATGATTTCGTTTGTGTATCCCTCCTGAGTTAAAAAATTACTGACGACTTCAATCGTGTGTCGGTACGGCACAAACACGATCACCTTATGCTCTGTCTCTTCTAGAACTTCTCTCAATGCTTGCTTGCGCGGTGAGATATCAAACTCAACAACCTCACCACTGTCGGTGTAGACTGCGCCACCCGAGATCTGCAATAGCTTCGTAAGGCTTGCCGCGGCATTGACAGTACTGATCTGCTCCCCTGCCGCTTTGATTAGCATGTCCTTCTTCAAGTCACGATAAAACTTTTGCGCTTGGGGTGTGAGAGGGACTTCCCTAATTTGGTAAACAACATCGGGCAAGTCAAGGCACTGCGCTTTCTCAAAGCGAATAGCTGGTTGAAGCGCATTGAAAACTGCGTCGCGTGCAGTACTCTTTGGCAACCACTTGAACCGAGTCACTTGTTGCATCACCTTGTCGCGCCACGCCGTTACGAATTTAGGTACACCGCTTGGATTGACCAGTCGGGCTAAACCAAATGCGTCAAGCGGAGACTGTGAAGCAGGCGTGCCTGTCATCATCCATAGGTACGTATCCATTTTTAGGATGCGAGCAAGGATCTTCCAGCGTTGTGTCGACGTTGTTTTGTATGCGTTGGCTTCATCAATGATGATGAGATCAAAGTTACCCTCTGAGATTTCTTTCTGCACCACGCCCACGCCATCGTAGTTAATTACAACGAAGTCGTAGCCACCCTCAATAACCTTTTTGCGTTTGCTTGCAGAGCCATGCGCTACGCCACATGTGCGGTGCATTGCTGTCTTGAACAGATCAGCTTGCCATGCAGAAAACATAATGGAAAGGGGGCAGATCACCAGCACTCTGCGGATGATGCCTTTGTTCATTAGGTAGTCAGCCGCCCATATCGCGGCAGATGTTTTGCCTGTGCCTGCTTCGTTGAAACAGAATGCGCGTCTGCGCAGGGAGAGAAACTCTGATGTTTCTTTTTGATGAACGAAAGGCTGGAACAATCCGGGCCAGTTGTATTCTTTGAGTATCGGTGAGGGGACTTTTACATCACGGGGCACGAGGGTAGCAAGGCGCTCCATCTCGGGTAGTCCCCAGTTAACTAACACTTCAGACAGTCCTGATTCAGTGTTTAGAATCTCACTCTTCTCGATACATTTGCAGATGAACTCGGCCTCTTCCGTCGGGGCTTTGAATTGCACTGCACTATCTAAAACTATCTGCATACTGTCCTTAAACTAAATTGTTGGTGTCAAGCCTGACGCACCTGAAAGTCTGCGGGGAGTCCGCGATGCCGCTTGACTGACGAAGTTAATGGGGTGAAACACTCAACGACAAATCCCCCTGTGACTCACCCTCGCCTTACAGTCACACACCAAGTATATGGGCGTTAATTCATTTGTCAAGTTCTCTTTCGTTCTTTTTTGCTAATTTCTGATACGAGGTTTCCCTTAGAGTCGCGTTTGAATGAACGATTCTGTGCCGCGCTTTGAATGCGCAATCCATCTTTGTTTGAACCACCTTTGTCTAACGCTTTAACGTGCGCAACATCTTTGCCTTCACGCTTGTCAGCTTTACCATCGTGATCACCATCAACGCCTGTCTTGTCGATTAAACGACGACCACGTTGCCGTTCCATGCGACGCTCATGTTCACCACGAGCAAGTTGTTGCTGATATTCTTTTTTGTAGGGTCTAGGCTTGTTGACGTATGCCATATGTATCCTTTAATGCTCTGTCAAGTTCTTTGGGGTATTCGACCTCTGCTATTTTGACAGTACACAGGCGTGTATCAACAGGCTCTAGTCCTCTTCGCATAACTGTGTACCCATCATTCTCTTTGTGTCGATAGAGAAAGCCATCCTTAATATAGTACCAAGTTTCGCTAGCCATCACTTCCCCTTGTAATGATTGCAAGCAGTCACCGGACACCAACCGCAAAGTGGTGTAGGGTTCTCTTGCCACACGCCATTCTCATACGAGAGTTGTAGACGTTGCAAAGAAGGCGCAAAGTCGTCCCAGTACTTGTCAATTTTCTCACGTCGATATTCAGAAGTCACGAAATCGTTATGAGCAACAAACAATAGTCCAGCCTTGAAGTGCGTGACCTCGGGGAAATACTCAAACCCCATCAACGCCATGAGTTGAAGTTGTTTTGGATCAGGGTAACGATTGCTTCCGGTCTTGTAATCGACGATATAACCTTGGTCGCCATCGACCACCATCAGGTCAGCAATGCCACGCACCCAGTAGTCCTTTGCGCCAAAGGTACAGGGTTGTCTGTTTATGGTTAGCGCCATGCGGTACTCAGGGTACTTGTCGCCTTCCATATCCCGCAGGGGGTCTAGCTGTTTGGCAAAGTGTTCGTAGTTTTTAGCTAGGGGTTTACCCTCTTTCACGTAGTCTTCTAGCGCACTATGGACTTGAGTTCCATAACGCATCTCGACTGTGGCTTTCTTCTCGTAACGCTTGAGGACTTTAACCTCGTTGTATTGCCGTGGGCAGTTAACAAAGTCTTTGAGACCTGAATAAGACCATTTAATTTCTTGCATACTGAATCCTTACTAAAGTTTTTAGAGAGCTAAATATTAACAGTCTCCGTACCTTTCTGCAAATTCAGCTTCACATGCGACAGGCAGTCCACTCGCCCACGCTGGAGGCGTAGACATGAGACCAGTTATTACCTTGACTGCCTTCTCTGCCTCATCCTCGGGAACAACCACAACTGCCGCATCATGCACAGTCAGCACAACTTGATAGTGTTTGTTTATCTGAACCATCTGTTCGCCCACGATGATCCTTGCTAGGGCTTGCACCACGTTCTCTACAAACGTGCCACCCCAAATAGATACAGAACCTTTGCGGGAGTCATAGACAGTCCGGCTCTTAGTTATGTCAGCTTCATCCTCCACCTCGGACACAATAGTCTCATCTTCCTTACGTAGATTCTTATAGCGGATACCTAAACCATTGGGTAGGGTAATCCCGTGTTCGTCTACTAAGACACACTTGTGTTCACCAAAGTACAGGCTAGTATCTTTCTCAAAGGTTTTGGCAACCATCTTATTAAGAACAGTGTCGCCCTCCTTCCACAAGTTCTTGATATCCGGATAAGTCTCGCGGTACACATCAATGATTGTTGAACCTTCTGACTCGGTAAGGGTGCGCCCCATGCCCTTGAGTTGCATCACGAACTTTTTACCACCCATGCCATACCCTGCGCCAAGAATTGTAGTCTTGCCCACAAACCTCTCATCCTTACTTATTTCTTCTATGGGTTTCTTATAGATCTTTGATGCCATGATCTTGTATACGTCCTCTTTGTCTGCGAACGCTTTTACTAGATCAGTCTGTCCTGATAGCCAAGCCAGCACCCTAGCCTCAATCTGAGAAGAGTCACAGTTGATGACGACGTAACCTTCTGGCGCTCTAACTGCACGCTTGAGGGCTTTCTTCTTGGGATCACGGCTCGGCAGATTCTGAAAGTTAACCTTGTCGTAGCCTGCCCACCGCCCTGTATGCGCACCATAGTACTTCAGGGGAATAGGCAATGCGCCCTTGTTGCGGATGCCAATGTCAATGAAGCGCTGAATGCGTGACTCCTCGATCGTTGACTTAGTGCCAAGGCGCACAGCGCATAGGTGCTGAATGAATGAGTCCTCATGCTCGATCAACTCGATGAACTCGGGGTCACCCTTGGCAAGGGCTAGCGTGGGCTTTCCGGTTGTCTTGCTAGTCTTCATCTTAGGCTCGACACCGAACGACCGCAGTACATCAGCAAACTGCTTACCGCTAGACAGTTTCTTGCGTACTGCCTCCTCGTCCTCGCACTCCATACTTTCCTTGAGCGAAGCCAGCAGTTCGTTCTTTTCTTTCTTCAATGCTTCTAATCGCTCATGCAGTAGAGGCTCATCCAAAATGAGCTTGGGATGTGTGAACATCCGTATTGTCATGTCTATCAGTTGTAACTCACTCGCGGGGAATTTAGTCGCAAGCCTTGCGAAAAGGTCAAAGGTCAACTGCACGTCGTTCTTGCAGTACTCACCATACTGCGCCAAGTCCTCGGGCGTAAAGTCAATCAGGTACTTGCCCATCGCCTCGACGACCTCAGTACCCTTCTTACCAATCTCGTACCTCTCAGCCAAAGCCGCAAGAGAACCACCTGCCTCTACGCCATGAACCGCCCTTGCCATGCACAAGGTATCAAGGTAGAACTTAGGCGAGATACCAAAGAACCATTTAAGGATTGCCCCATCAAACATTGTGTTGTGACAAAGCAAGGTGCTATTGCGCCAATCAAAGGACAGCAGTGTTTTACGCAATGCCTCTCGGTTGCCTGAGTACCATACAGGCTTGCCGTCATCAACTTTAACGGCAACGCCAATCACCTCAAACTCATTCGAGCGGATGTATTCTTCTGTAGGGAATCGGGTCAGACTGAAAGACTTTGAGTAAAACGTCTCGAAGTCAAGGGTAATTAGGGACAAAGCGAACTCCAAAAAAAGCAGGGGCTAGCCCCTGCTGTGTGTAAAAGGATGAATTAAATGTAAGCGGATTGCAGTTTAGTTGCGTACCAAACCATCTTGTCCACGTCCTTGCCTGCATCATCTTTGTGGCCTGCTCGCGTCAAGTACTTAACGACGTTACCCTTAAGATACCCACGGAACTCATCGGGTGTCAGCTTGGCTTTGATTATGTCGATCGTCTCAATGCCACCGATCTTGTAGTGCGGGGGCTGATTAACATCATCGATTGATGATTGTCTCAGCATACGCGCCTTGTCTTTCATTGAGTTAATCACAACTCGTCGCATCTGATCGTCAGTCAAATTAGCTTTGTCGTGTTGACTCATCGTTATACCTTGCACTTTAACTAATGAATCAGGTGTAGCTGATGCCTTAAGTTTCTTGCGTTCTTGATGCATTGCGGAATACACATACTGGATGGTTGTACCAAGTGCTTCTGCGACTGCCTTTGCTTTCGCATCGGGGTGATCCTTGATGTAGTTACGGATCTTCTGTACTTTGCTAAGTTTTTTAGCCATTTGTCTTTCTCCAAAAATTTAAAAGGGATTGCTATGATGAGGGTTAAAATTTATTTGTCAAGTGGGTTTGTCCTCCTTTTTGAAAATATTTTTATAGTATGTTTTAGGAAACGGATCTTTCTTATCCAATAAGTTTCTTAACCATTCAGCACCACCAAGGTGATTAAAAATATAGAACTGTCTATCGGACATTCGTACCTGTCTACCTATGATTGGCTCGGGCGGTTTAGGTCTTGGCATTATCGTTTCATTCCTCTTATGTATACCGCAAAGCTTGAGATAGTATCCTGCCCAAACGCAGTCATCTTCTCAATCTCTTTGGCTACTTCTTCTATCGTTCGGTTGCGCATATCGCGTTCGTAGTTGTATTCTTTATTCATAGCAACTTGACGCTTACGCCAGCCTGATGATTCGTATTCTTGAATGTCATCGTCATCCATTCGTCTTCCTTTCGCTAAGAACTTTGTTGCTCCACTCGACTTTGTAGATGCCGCCATCCAAGTCAAAGTCAATTCGTATGTTGCACTCTACGTTGTATGGATGTAGGCTTACGCCCAAGCCACTCATATTCTGATCGACTCGGTAGTATTTGCTGACCATCGTCTTGCCACGATCTTCTTCTGGCGTGAACTGCCTGTACAGTGGTTCAGGTGTCTTTGGTTTGCTCATCTTTTGCCTTCAGTTGCAGCCTTAGTATGCGGTTCTCATGCAAAGCGGTTTGCACCATCTCTAGGTGCTCTTTGTGGCGAGACTCCATCACTTTGACAAGCTTCTGAAAGTCGTTATCCCACTGGCTCATCTTTGCCGACAAAAGCTTGGCGTGATACCAAACGTATTCGTCAGTGATGCCTTCTACAGTAACGCTGTCTGTTGCTATAAATTTATTTAGTTCTTCGGGTGTCATCTTGGTGCATCCTCATGGTTATCAGGGTTGAACTTGGGGACTCGGTTGCCCTTGTCCTTGGGGTTTGGAAATGGGGGGAAAGGCCATACTCTATTTCCCCCTCGTTCTGTTGACTCTACCTTTGGTAGAGACATTGTTAATTGACTTGTGCTTCCACTTGTCATTCTTTTTCTTTGGCTCATCGGATGTCATCTCTGTGTTAGCTTTGGGTAGAGAAGACATTAGGTTAAGCAAGTCCTCGACTTCTCTTTCCTTGCGTTGTGTCTTCATCGCTTCTCCTTCAGCATTGCTTCTAGTGCATCTAGGGCTTTGTCCCAAGTGTTGTAATCAATACTGTTAGTAAATGATTTCACAACCGCTTGCGCGGCCTGCTCGACCCGGCGCAACCTTACGATTTCCATGTTGAGCGCATCTTCTAGTTGAAGATCCATTTCTTTCTCTGTTTCACTCATTCGCCTAACTCCTCAAAGATTTCATTTAATATGGTTTTGATTTGGCTAACCATTTCAGCCTTTGTGTATGGTGCAGACAAGACCATCTTGATACTTGCCAACGACTTATACATCTCTTGCCCCTTGAGCGCGAACAATAGCTTGTCCTCGTCCTCGGGGTAGTAATATTCAAGAATCACTTTGGGTTGCATACTGTCTTTCTATTGGTTTAGCGACCAACCATCGATCACCCAAACGCAATACAGCACGAACCCATTTGCGTTGATTATGTTGATTGATATGATCCGGAACCATATCGTTGTTATAGATCACTCTTGCCTTGCGACGTAGTTGTTCTGTAGTCATCACTTCAGTCTCTCCCCTATAAGTTGTTTAACTAAATGCATGTTGGACTCATCAATGACAAGCGCGATGCCTCCGGCTAACTCAATGGCATTGAGATTGTGTAGTTGCAAAGCGGTTGGCTTGTTACCCCCCGCCTTGCACTCGATGCCAACGAATCTGCCTGAGACACAAACTAATAGATCAGGCACACCTGAATTGCCAAATCCACCTGTCACCGGCTTTACGACGTAAGCCTTCATCTCTTGCAATGCTTGGCTTACGACCTTCTTAACCTTTACTTCGGGTGTACTCATATGCCATCCTAGACAGACCCATCGGAACCATTTCGCCTTTCAATTCATCTACCTCCGTTTCTGATATAATTACCACATAACAATCATTAGCCCATTGCCAGCCGATATCGTTAAGTCGCGGGTCATGCGAATTGGTATAGATATCGGTAGTAAATGGTCTCTCAAAGCGATCCTCTCTAACGTGTTCGGGGGCGGGTATCGTAGAGATCATTGCTAACCTTTCCTTGATACAAGCAGGCAGCCTTTCTCTGTCGTACCTGAGAACCAAGGTGTCGCCAATGAACACCTCGTATAACTCTCCCCTGTCATACACTAGAACCGGAACGCGATAATGGTCAAGCTTCTTCCCATACGTTACTGCTGTTAATAACATGTCAGCCCTTGCTGATCAGTAATACAGGCAAGTCGATTCCTCTACCACCTCGGTAGGCTTTGGCAATACCCAAGTCTTCCCAATGCTGATAGTTAAAGGACTTACCTGAAGCAACCTCCATCTCTTTGAGCATGAGCGTCGCTACCTTCAAGTCGGGGTACTTCTCAAGATCAGGAATGAACTGAGGCTCTGACTCTAATACCAGTTGCTGATCTCCGTCACCACGGCCTTGCGCTAAGTAATAGCCATACTCAAGAGGGCATAGTATGTCCATCGCATCGGAGAACTTATGATAGTTCGTTGCTTTGTCAGTTGCGTCTCTCATCTCTACCTCCAACTCTTGTCTAATCTTTTTGTAGCGATCAGTATCTGAGATTGTCAAGTTTGTGTCAACACCCAAAGCGAAGTTTAATAACTTAAATTCGTCATACGCATCTTTCAATCTATTGGGCATATGTTTCTTATTAGCAACCACTCCTAAAAGCTGCCGGCTCTGTCGCTTGATATGATCGTGTAGATATTTAGTGTTAGTAATATCTTCATTGACCTTCTTGAGCGCAGTGAACAAAGAAGATAACTTAGCAGATACGCGGGTATGTCCGAATTCTCTGTCGTGATTTCTTGGTATACGCGAGCGGTCAATGTTGGGCGAATAGATAGCGAACGATTTGGTATCGTCATCATCATCCTCACTCTCGCGCAAGAATACATCTGCAACATAGATACCCTTGGGCGTTACCATGCGTACACCTTTGTCGCGCTTGGCATTCCACTTGAACGCGGGTAACTCTACTGTACTGATAGCAAGCAAACCTAGCTTGTGATTAGTCTCCGCTATCAATTGCGTCAGCTTGGGCTGATCGACTAAGAACGCTTCGATCTCTGACTTAAGTGCGTGTTCGTAATACATATCTCTCTCCTTACAGTTGTTTAACTATTGAACCATTTGCTAACTCAATCTCGCATCCCCACTTGCCTAGTGATGCTTGCGGGTCATTGCAGTCATAGGTGATCGCCTTGAACGCACTCTCCTCGTTGATTAACTCGTAGAAGAACTTATTCAAGATGAACTCAAACTCGTAGTCACCCGACTCCACTAGCCTTCGCAACGCCCACTCAGGGTAAGAGCGCATACGCGAGATACCACTAACGCCTTTGTATATGGCGTATGTATACAACGCACCAAGCAGATCCTTGTTCGCCATATCCATTACGTGTGGTTTTACCTTCTCGGTAATAGGCGCTACCTTATCCGCCATGCCACCCCATGACAGTTTGTCCCACACCATCCCATGAGCGTAGTGCATCTGTATCTCATCCTTATCAAAGTATGGTTTGACGAACGCTTCAGCATCATCTGTTATGTCTTCAATGAATCTAGTAAACGCCTTCTCGTCGAACTGACGCACCATGACCTTGCAGGCTTTGATCTGATCTGCGTATCTCTTACGGATACCATCCGACAGTTTGCGATCAACCACCCACTTGCGTACAGTGAACCCGTGATCGTCATGGAACTTACCAGTATCTAAGTTCCAACGCATACCTTTGAAGAGCGGTAGCCTGCGCTGATTTATATATTGAAGATACTCACCGCCATACTTCACAGATGTGCCTATCAGTGGGTTGTTACTTTTCCTCGCCTCTGATTCATACCATAGAGCGTAGCCACCCATACCGACATTGAGCATCCAGTAATCCGACTGATACATCGTTCTGTTTGCCACGATCTCAATCGTATTGTCAGGATGAACGACCGCGAGAGGCGACAACTTCTCAGGATCAGTGATGTTCTTTGAATTAAGATTCCAATACCACAGTTCATAAGAACCATCCTTCCTCGCAACAAAATGCCTAGCACTGTATCTTCTATAACCTAGCGGATACACATTGTGTCCACGAATCGGGGCTACGCTATGCCTAGTATGGTCAAGCGTCTTGTAATTGATTTTGCCAATAATATCTTCAAACATTTCAATCTTCCTTCATAAGTTTCTTGTGACCGCTAGGTACAGTTAATGATTTGTTCTGTGTTACTAACCACAGAGTTGGTGTAGTGATATCCCACTTGATATCACCCTCAACGTATCCGTCGGTGAACACGATCACCGCTTCTGCATTGATGTTTTTCTTCTTTATGTAATCAGCTACGGCTGACACCTTAGTTCCCCCACCACCCTTGGGCTTTAACATTGATGCCAGTTGTTGATACTCACCATCGGTGAACTTCTGCTCGCCTGCGACCATAGTGTCCCACCAAAGCACTCGGACTCCGCTCGGTGTAACGCTTTCGCATATGCTTGCCAGTTCAGTAGCAAACTCTGCCAACTCCACGCTACCGATCGAGCCTGATGTATCGATCGCAACCACCAACTCACCGACTGTCTCGCTGATAGTGCTAGGCAGATACAGATCGTTAGGCAACATACGACGATTAAACTTGCGCCATGTGTACTCATCCTTACCCACAGAGAACTCAGAGATGAATTCACGCAACGCTTCACGCCAATCGATCTTGGGTTCGAGTAACTCTTTGATTGCTCTAGGTGTATCACCACCCATGCTACCCGCAAGAATGCCACCCTCACGCAAGGCTTTGTCGATACGCTCGTCAAGGTCTTTGGCTTCTTGCTCAGACAACTCTTGACCATCGCCTGTCATGTCGTGCTCATCGAAGCCTTCACCATACTCGTTACCATCTCCATCACCATCTTGCGGTTCAGACCCCCCTGATCCATTACCTTTGCCCTTACCACCATCACCATCACCCTGACCCTTGCCACCTTTGTCCTTGAGGAAGTTGTAGATCTCGGTGAATGACCAATCCTTAAACTGTGCGCTATAGATAGCACACTTAGGCAGTGTTACAAGGTTCGGGTCTTTCGCCTCGATATCCTTGATGATTGAATTGACAACAAGGTCAGCCGCAATGTTGGCTAGCTTCTTGTTCTCTTTCCACTTGGATCTATGATGCGGTAGATGTTTCAATCCCACATGAAGATTCTCGTGCAACACAACTGCGTTATGCTCGGGATCACTCAGGGCATCCATGAACGCACGACCATAGCGTTTGTTAACACCATCAGTGAATGCGGTCTTGACCTTCTCTTCTACTGACGATTCGCCTAGCATAATCACGCCTGAATACAACGCGGTATGCTTACTCTTCATCAGCTTGATATGGCTTCTCTTAAGCCTTGTTTCTGCATTGATAGTCATAGTCTTCTCTCCTTGTTATTAAGTCATCAAGTCATAGTTGTCGATAGCCCACTTCTTAATGCGATCGTTGTGACGCGCAAGCTTGGTCTTGCTACGCAACATCATCGTAAAGAAGATAGACTGAACCTCTGATGATTTGATCCGGTCAACGAACTGCATGAACTTGCTCAACTCATCGTGTTCCTGAACAACGTCAATCGCTTGGAACATAATCAACAGCAACGCTGATACATCATCGTTAGGACAATCAATAGTCAATGGCGCTTTGATAATGTCCTTCACGTCTGCGACCTTGTTCTCTAAGGCTAAGAATGCCGCCATATCTCTAGCACATGCTTCACCGACAGTACCCGCCAGTGCGACCATCGTTGCATTCTCACCGATCAGGTCAGTCTGACGCACAATAATGTCTGACCGAGCCAATGAGCGAGGCGACGCGAACTGCTTGGTAGTGCTACTAGGTTTGAAGATATACGGATTGTCTTCCTGATCTCCATCTAAGTACGATGCCATGACCTTGGGATACCGCGCTACCCATGAACGAATCACACGACTAACGCCATTAGCACCAGCCCATTGATTCCACTCAGTCGCAGTGGGCTTGCGCATCTGTACCTTACACACACGATTCGCAACGTGTGCCAGCATGTTGTCGCCAACACCATCTGTGGTATTGTTAGAAGTAGCAAACATCAGCGACCCGTAAGGCAACGCACGATCACCGACGTAACGCTCTAGCACCATGCGGGTAAACAACACCTGCAACATCTTTGGTGCTTTGAGCATCTCGTCAAGCATGATGACCTTCTTCTTGCCGTTACCCATCTGAAACAGATCAGAGACGTAATACTCAAGAGACTTAGACGCATGGTTCGGGATCGATGCCGCCACGTCCATCAACTCTTTGTTAGGACAGTCAACATAGATGAAGTCATATTCATCCTCACCCAACTCCTTGCGCAACGCTTCCAGAATGGATGACTTGCCAACCCCAGGCTCACTCATAATCATTGGGGTGATATGCGCACCGACATGCTTCACCAACTTGATACACTCATCGATCGACACCATTGGTGTTGTACTTACTTTAGCCATTTGATTTCTCCCAGTTAATTAATGATTCAGGATCAGCTGATCCGCTTCTTAAGACCTTCTACATCAACATCGATAGTGAACGACTTATCGTCCTCATCGATAATGACAGTAGCTTTTTTAAGTCCGACCGCAACAAGGGCGAACTGATAGTACCTAGCCTTGCGATCGGCTCGGTAGTACATAAACAACATGAACCCCAAGGCACACAATAAAACAATCTCTAACTCAGTCATATTAGTCCTCGAACAATGATGTATTTAAAGTGAACTTCTCGATCACGTCATCCACTTTGGCTTTCACACTCAAGCGCATAGCATCGCTATCACGCAACCCTTCAGCATCTACATTCCGTAGTGCTTCTGCTAACGCAACCCTTGCGTTCTCCAGCTCCTTGTTGTTAGTTAAGTTGAAATGTTGTAACGTATTGCACAACTCCTTGGTCTGCTCGATAGTTGTGTCGTAAATCTTGCGTTTACGTTTCTTCTTACCATCATCAGTTAACTCTGCATCGTTGTCACCACATGCGTAAGAGATACGCTCTGCATAGAGAACCAAACGTGATGCCGCGTCTTGCATGATCTCATCGACCTTGCTCTGTGCTTGCTTCATGTAATGACGCTTCAAGTCATCTGCGATCTCAGTCGCAATGTTGTTGCGAAAGTCAGCAGTTGGAACCTCTGTAACATACAGATTCATCTTGAACCGACCACCGATATCTTTTGGATCAGGGTAGTCTGATTTGTTAAACATATCGCCATTCTTGAACGCCATGTCAGAGACAATGCTTGGGTATTGCGTCTCAAACTCAGTGATCAATTTAGCGAAGGCGACCTCATGCTCGCGATACTCTTTCATAAAGACCTCGATCGAAACTGTGGGCAGATAGCGCAATGCGCCCTGCCAGTCATAAGTCCGACGCTGAAGCCAGTTGCTGACTGTCTGCCGATAATTAACCAACGACTTGTGCGTGGGGTGATTGGCTAACAGATTCTTGGTGAAGCGGCCGCTGTTCTGATCCGCTTTGTATGCGTTAATTACCTCATTAGTGATAGCGCGGTCTTGCTTAGTAGCACTCCACACATTAACGTCTACATTGACGATCATGCCTGACGAAGCAAGGCTGATCACATGCTCGGGGGTTTGTAGTTCAAAGTTCATAGTCAATCCTCAAAGTTAAAAGAAATTACAGTTGGCACAATCTCGTAACCTAACTGCTTGACCAACTTCAGAGTCGCGTCAGTTAGAGTTACATCTTTCGCAATAGAAGCAAAGATCTTTGCCCTATCACAAACAGGGTACACACGCCTAACCCCATACTTCTCGGTTATGCGCACAGTGATTTTGTTATCCATCAGACCCTCCTGATCAGCGGTATAGACCGCCCTTGTTGTTGATACCCCTGAGATCAGTCAGGTCTGTGATAAGCATGTAATTGCTCTTGTGCATTGGCGCGATCGTACGTGTTCGCGTACGTGAGTCTGCCTCCCCACAGGGCATACATAGACGAAAGCCTGCGTTGGCACGCTTGGCACTGTAGTGGTCACCACAGCGATTACAGATTGGTTTCATGCGAGACATGGATACCTCACAGGCGGGTTTGGTTGAGTGCTTTGGTCAGCACACAATAGTTAGTGGTTGTCTCACCATCTAGTAGATCACCTTGGATGCACAGGCGCATCTCATACTCAGCGGTGTCTTTGTTGGCATACACATCGAGGATGTTGCCGTTGCAGGTAAGGATGTACACCTCACGACGCATAGCGTGGCTGATTGCGCTACGCAATGAATGATGTACATTTTCGTCGTTGCTGATTGCTTGCAAGACGGAATCGATACTCTTGAACTGTCCCATAACTGATCCTTTACTGAATTGATAAACTGCGAATCAGGGTTAGCTGATTCAATACATAGACTGAATGTGTTGGGCGGTACTGACTGCATATTTCCCCACCCAACAAATACATTATAACATAACTTTACAAATAAACCAAGCATGTTACATGACTTTTTTTCGTAGGCGCACTGCCTTATGGTCTCCAATAAAAGAGATCAAGTAGTACCACCATGAACGCCAGCAGAAGCAAGACGCGCTCAAACTTTTCCCATCGTGTCATCATCTTTTCTCCCTGTTCAACATACGATCAAAGTCAGGCTCGCTCAATCCGAACGTATCGCCTAGATCGTAGTGTTCCTTGGCGGGTTCAAACTTAGGCGTTGTGTAACCGCCCATATCTTTCAGATCAGCTACATCTGATTCAAAGATTAAGTGGCTACCGCAAGCGGGGCAGTCGTACTGCTTGCCATCGCTCAAGGCGATCTTGTACTCAAACGAGTAGTCCTTGCCATCGCCATTGGCACTCATCAGGCTAGTCTCATGCAACAAGACGTTCACACCATCAAGTGCCGTGACCAACCGCTCTGCCCACCCTTCACCGCCTGAGACAGTGAGGGTGATGCTCATTGTTAATTCTTTATCTTTCATTATGTAACTCCACAATAATTGCTAACTTAATAAATGTGTTGGCATCAACTTCTTGCCAACGACCGACACCCGCCATCTTGTCGCCAAAATCATACAATCCGGTATCGAACTCCCGAGTACCTTCGTCACCCCAAAAGTCGGCAACAAGGGCATCGAGATACTCATCGGGGCGACCATCTGTTTTGAACTTAACCATTGTGCTGATCATGCTCTCGCCAATGTAAGTCTCAATCTCTCCAATGTAATGTTTCATATATCTCCTAGGTATAGTTAACTTAGTGTGTCAGCCGGGGCTGATTCATAAAACATCGTAGCCAGTGCAGAACCTCCACAGGGCGACCTCATCTGCCGCCTCAATGATCGTCATGTCTGCATAGTCATCGTCGATATCAGCAAACTCTGCGCTAGACGTAAAGTCAAAGTCAGGGTCAACTGTGTTAGTGCAGTAATAGCGCGACTCGTGCATCGGGTCATTGACTGCAAGCCAATCAGAAACAACGCGATCAGCGTCATCGTTGGTGATAGTGACAGTCACCGCTTGTGGCTTTGTATAGCGCAAAGCCTTGCGGATACTGCGGGGAAACATCTTGTGCAGTTCAGGGGTGATGCGTGGCAACATCGAAGGCTCACCACGTACATATTTGGCTCTCATAACGGACTCCATAATTAACAGATCAGAAGGGTCTGACGTAACGATTAGCTAGTCAGGGTTTGGTACGCTGTATGGATTGTTCTTCCTCCAGCGTCTTGCGATTATAACATAACTTTACAAATAAACCTAATCATTTAGATGACTTTTTTCTATAGGGCTGTGGGAGTTTGTTCTAAGAATTTTTGAAACTTTACAATTCGGAGGGAAAAAGTAGAACACGGTAGAACATTCACTAAAGTATTCATTTTGGTGAAAAAAGTACGAAGAAAAAAGAGAGAAAGTAATTAATTAATATTAATAATATTTTTTTGTTCTAATGTTCTACTGTTTTTGGAGTATGCAGGGTTGGGGACTGATTTTTTAAGAATTGGATTTGCACTTGCTGGCATAGATGAACGATCACAAATTATTTGCCACCACGACCCTATTTCCCAAAAAACGTAGAACATTAGAACAAAACCTCCGCAACCCGCATGGATCCTCACTTTTCTTGTTCTAACTTGACTAATAAAAATAGAACAGAATTGGGAAAAAGTAGAACAAGGTCAAATGCGTGGTTAGAACATGTTCTAAAAATCGGGTTTTGTTCTAGAAAAAGTAGAACAAAATAAATTTGTTCTAGAAAAAGTAGAACAAAATCGAAAAAGTAGAACAAGCTGTCAGCTATGGCTGATCTGCTAATTAGTGCGTCAGATGCGGCTGATGCGTTAAATAAGGCGCGTGCCAAACATGCTCGCGGGGACAAATAACTGGTCTCTTATTCGGGCAAAAAAAACCCGCAGACCTTGCGATCTGCGGGGTTTGGCTAGTGGTTACTTAGTCCACTCTTTATTGAACACTGCAATGCACCGATCCAACTTCTTAAGGTCAGCCGTCTCATCACCGCGCCCATTTGCATTTTTGCATCGGGTTTTCAGACTCTCTAAGGTCTGTTTCAGGGTGACTGCAAAGTCTGCAGTTGGTGCGCGTTGGCGCGTGATTCCGTTAACCTCATCATGCACCTCTTTCACCTTGGCGATCAGCGCATTTTTGTTGGCGTTCCAGTATTTGTTCACTGGGATTTGGACTGAGCGCAAAACCTTGTGCATCAGTGGGTCAGACTCTTTAAGCCCGTTTGTTTTCTGAGTGCTATATGACAAAGCCCACTCTGCACTGGCGATAAACACAGCCTTCTCACCCTTACCACATGGTCGCCACTCAGCCGTATAACCGACTGGCGTGTGGTCCTCTTGCCAACGCAGGACTGCGCCAGCCTTCATTTCCTCCAGTATTTCCTCTGGCTGATCCTCGTGAAAGGTGTTGCACTTTTCGTACACCGATTTTGCGACTGTTTTCTCTTTGCTTTTCAGATCAGAGAAATCGTACATTAGACTTTTAAACGACTGTTCCATAATGGACTCCATAAAGTTAAATTCCACTCAGCACCTCGCCTTGTGGTATATATCGTATACATGATGCAAACTGGAAATTCAAGCGATCAGCCTGATCTGACTCGATAAACTAGGCGCAAGCCCTCGCGTAGGCGCTCGCGGAGACAAATAACTGGTCTCAAAAGGGCCAAAAAAATGGGGCCGAAGCCCCATCTTTAGCGTGAGAAACCTAGGAATAAGGTTTCGTCTGTTCGGAAGGAATGGGACAACCATTCGAAGTCCCATTCCCAACACGCAAATATCATGCGTTCGTCATACATTACTTAAGCCAGACTTTGTTGAAAGCATTGATTGCTTCGTGCAAGCGCTTGTCATCCGCGCTTGTATCTCCGCGGTTCTTTGCGTTTTTGCATCTAGTCTTAAGACCGTCTATAACGTCTTTCACCGTTTTGGTGAAATCAGCGGTTACCGCACGAACTCGCTGAATGTTGTTCAGCTTGTTGTGATACTCTTCAACTTTCTTAACAAGCGCTTGCTTGTTAGCGTTGATGTACTTGTTCAGCGGTATCTGAACCAAGCGGAGAACCGCGTGCATCTTTGGGTCTGATTCTTTCAGACCGTTCGTCTTTTGCGTTGAGTAGGACAATGCCCATTCAGCGGTAGCAATGAAAGCAACATCTTTCGAGTTTGCTTTGCATGGTGTCCATTCCTTAGTGTAAGAAACGGATTCGTTGAGTTCCTGCCACTTCATTACTGAACCGGCTTTCATCTCTTCCAGAATCTCTTCTGGTTGCTCTTCGTGGAAAGTATTGCATCGTTCGTAAACGATCTTTGCAATGCTCAACTCTTCGTCTTTCAATGTAGCGAAGCGATACATCAGATTCTTGAATGAATCTGTCCCTTTGGTTGCTTCCATGATATCTCCCATATGAAGCGTTTATGCAGTTGACGACCGTCAACCACTAATATATGTATACCGGAACCTGATAGATTATTCAACTAATCAGCCGGAACTGATCCGCAACATAGCGCAGTAGGCACTCGCACGCGGTGGCTCGCGGGAACAAATAACTGGTATCAAAGGGAGCCGTAGCTCCCAATGATTAGCGCTTGAAGTAATTGACTGGCAGTCTGCAATAGTCTGCATCGTCAAGCTTGGCGCAGAAGGTTGCCCTTATTACTTGCGTGAGTTCGCGGTGGCGCTTCTCAGCTTCGTATGTCAGTTGGCTGAATGGACGGCGCTCTTTGAGCGCCTCCACCAACGCTTTGCGGACATGCATCCGCCAGATGTTGGATTGTCCGGTTGTCATCAGAAGTTCTTTGCGTAGAACTCAGCGACTGATTGGTCGCCCCGTGTCCAGTATGCGTCGCGGTTAAACACACCCGCTTCGCCTGTATCTTTGCAACGAATGCAGATCTCGTTGTTGGTCATGTCTTTGATGATGAAGCCGTCTTTGTCGACTTCATACATTGGGTAGTAGTTGGACTTGGTGTCGTCAGCATCAACGCGACCAATTCCAATGTATTGGCAAGGAATACCATCTTGTTCACATTCTTCCAATGTGACGCGAATATCCCAAGCCAGATAACCAAGGTCAATATCTTTCATGTCTATCTCCTTAAATATAGTTTGTTAAATAATATGCAACCTTGCGGCTGATCCAAAAGGGCTTCTTGAATGATGCAAAGAAGTACCCAACGCGAGCTTCATTACCAACTCGCACATGCATTCTGTAGAACATATGATCTCCTAATGTGGGGGCCGAAGCCCCCGTTGTTATTACCAGTCGCCTCGCGCCGCGACAAGCTTGCCTCTGATACCGATCAACACAACCGTGTTGCTCAGCTTGTATTGAGCCGCCCATTGCAGGGCTTCGTTGAGTGTGTATCCATAGTGAACGAATACTCTATCTTCCCACTGCACTACAACTTTGTAGTGAGTTAACCAACGCCATAATGCTTTCAGCATTTGATTCTCCCTTTAGGTTATATGCACCGCGCCTATCGCTTTGCATAAGTTATGTATACCGGATACCCATACGGATTTCAAGAAACCGGCCTGATCTCGACCCACCCGCCCCCGACCCCCCAAGTTCTCTGCGGGACTCCCTCGGCCCCCATACCCCATAATCTGCACAAATAATCCCAAACTTTTCCAACTTCCGCCCCATTCCTTGACACACCTTGCCCCCCGAAATTTCCCGCCCCGCAGAAACGTACCTATTTACAAAACTCTGTGTTACATTACCAGCGAGCAATGCAGTTGCTCATTGTTGGATTGTCTCCTCTCCTTTTGACCCCCCTCCCCGGGGGTCTTTTTTTGGCTTCCCCAGACCCCACCCCCTTCTATATAGAAGTACCCCCCGTCAATGGAACCAAAAATATGTTGCATAAAGAATTATTTTTATGTTAGAGTTTGCTCGTTGAGGCGGGCCGTGCAAAATTAACTTGCGGACGAACGGCCCTGACCTCAACATTCCCTAACATGGAGCGCCCCTTTCCTCTATGACAACACTGCTAGCAGCTATTGAAGATTCGATTCCGCTTCCTGCCAACGCTACGGAAGCCATGCCAGAACTAACCGATCTCGAAGAAGTCGAGATGCGAGGCAGAACTGTCAAACTAATTGCCGATATTCAGGGGGTTCCCATCGAGCCATCTGAAGATGCCCGTGCCCAAGCTACCCAATTAGCCCATCAAATGATGGCGCATCCTGAGACAAAGCTAAATCTAGCTGAATACCCTAATGAAACGATGGCCTACCTTGCTGGCATGGTGGGTGCGTATCAGGCAGATCTTGTTCAAGAATTCGCAGACCTCAAAAGATACGTAGTTAATAAGCTAATTAAAGAGACAGATCACCCCGATGCCCGCATTCGGGTGGCTGCGTTGACTAAATTGGGTGAAATTGACGGCGTTGATGCGTTTAAGAAACGTACTGAGATCACAGTTAAGCATCAATCGATGGAAGAAGTCGAACAAGAGCTACTTGAGACGCTGCAAAAGCTGGAAAAACGCACTATTGACATTCAAGCGAGGACGATCAGCAATGAAAGTAACGCCTGAAGACATTAAAAAGATTAGAGACTCCCTAAATACGATGAAGGGAGAAGAAAAACGTCGAACTTTAGAGCTTTTGAAGACATACGACAGTAAATCTGTCGAAACTGTGGGTAAAACTGACTTTTTAACCTTCATTGACCACGTTTATCCCGGTTATAAGGTCGGCCCACACCATAAAAGGCTAGCAAAAATCTTTGAAGACATTGCTGCGGGTAAAAAACGGCGTGTTATTGTCAATATTGCCCCTCGTCATGGCAAATCTGAGATGATTTCCTACCTTGCGCCGGCATGGTTTCTAGGTAAATACCCTCATAAAAAGATCATTATGTCCTCCCACACGGCTGATTTAGCTGTAAATTTTGGTCGTAGAGTACGTAATTTGGTGGGTTCTGACTCCTATAAAGACATCTTTCCGCAGGTTGAATTGCAGTCAGATTCCAAATCTGCGTCCCGTTGGGGTACTAATTTCCAAGGAGAATACTTTGCTATTGGTGTCGGAGGTGCTCTTGCTGGTCGTGGCGCTGATCTATTTATTATTGACGA
>JAUKPQ010022874.1:0-49044 GCA_032273045.1 Chloridella minuta
AGTCGAATCTTCTCGGAGGGGAAAGCTATGAAATTTGCGATCGCCAAGTTCGGCGGCACCAGTATGGCCGACGCCACGGTGGCACGTATTTCTGCCAGTGTTCTGAAGGAGCGCCCCGAGATCCGCGTGTGTGTGATCTCTGCCACCGCTGGCACCACCAATCATCTGATGCAAATGGCGCGCGACGCGGCCGGAGAAAATCCCGGCGCCATTCCGAATGCCCTCGGACACTTTCGCGAACGGCACACAAGTTTCATGCGCGACCTCAAAGGCAGCGCTGAAAGTATCAAAAAAGTGGAAGACCTCTGCGCGCGCGTAAAAGAAATCCTGCAAGGCATGCAGCTCTTGCGTGAAGTCTCGCTGTCTGCTCTAGATGATCTCGTCTCTCACGGTGAACTCATCAGCTCACTGTTATTTGCAGAGGCTTTACGCGCGCAAGGCGTGCAGGTCTTATGGCTTGATGCTCGTCAGATCATGAAGACATCTTCAGATCACGGCCGCGCTCTTCCCCATCTCGATCTTTTAAAACAACACGCTCAAAAAGAAATTCTTCCACACCTTGCCGCGCAGGTGGTGGTGACTCAAGGATATATCGGCAGTGATCTCCACGGCCGCACCACGACTCTGGGCAAAGAAGGCTCGGACTACTCGACGGCTTTGTTTGCTGAAGCCTTAGGCGCATCTGAAATCCAAATCTGGAAAGATGTACCGGGCATCATGACCACCGATCCCCGTGTGGTCGCGAATGCTCGCACGTTGCCAGAAATTTCTTTTGCGGAGGCCAGCGAGCTCACCCGCTTCGGCGCCAAAGTGATCCACCCTGATACATTCTTGCCGGCCATGCGCGCCCAGATTCCAGTTTACGTAGGTTACTCGCAAGATCCGCAAGTGAAAGGCACTCGTGTCGTGAATGTTTCTGTCGGCGGACCGGCCGTTCGAGCGGTATCGATCAAACGTCAGCAGACGTGGCTCACCATCAAAGAAGCAGACGGTCTCAATGCTCCGCTCTTCTTGATCAACGTTTTACAAGTCCTCAATCAGTACAAAATCATCCCCACATTGGTTTCTACCAGTGAGAATCGTGTTGGTTGTGTGATTGATAAAATCTACGACGTTTCATCCGATCTCGTGCGTGAGCTTGAAGACTGGGGTGCGGTTAACGTCGCCCAAGGTGAACTCATCGCCATCATCGGCATGGGCATCAGCTCGCGCGCCGATCTTCAGTCGCGTGTGCTCTCTCATCTCGATGGCGCGACTCCGTTTCTTGTGTCGAGCGGAGCGAGTGAGAACTCTTTCTGCTTGATGTTGCCGGCCGGGTCTTGCGAGAACCTGGTGCGCACACTTCACCAAGACCTCTTGGAGAAAAAATGAAGGTCGCCGTCATTGGTTCAGGAAAAACAGGCGGGCATGTTCTCAATCTGGTGAATAAAGCCGATGTGGTGGGTCCGTTCGGTCGCTCGAATCCACTGTCACCTGAAAAACTCGCTGCTGCCGACATCGGCATTATTTTTGTTCCAGGTGATGCTTTCTTAGAAATGATCCCGGCGTTACTTGAAAGTAAAAAACCAATGGTCATCGGTGCCACAGGTATGGAATGGCCAGTAGGCCTAGATGCTGAACTCAAAAAACGTGGTCTCGCTTGGGTGCATGCCACGAATTTTTCTTTGGGCGTTCAATTGTTCCGTCAGCTTCTCAAAACTGTGAACAAGCTGCAGAAGTCGCTGCCTTCGTTTTCTGCCGAATTGATGGACATCCATCACACCAAAAAACTGGATGCTCCGTCAGGCACGGCTAAGTCACTAGCGAAGTGGAGTGACTTCCCTGTTCACATTGAAGCCAAACGTGAAGGAGATGTGGTGGGTTTCCACGAAATGACCCTCACGTTCCCGCAGGAAACCGTAAAAATCTCGCACAACGCCCATGATCGCGCCTTATTTGCTCAAGGTGCTTTAGATGTCGCAAAACTTTGGATCAAAAAACCTTTGGGTGACGGTCTCCACCCGCTAGAAAACCTTATGGACCATTTGGAGAAACAATGAAAACTCAAGCTGAGCTCAACAAGCATGTTGTCTGGACCGCGGTGGTCACACCTCTTTTGGCCGACGGTAAAGTCGATTACTCATCACTTGAAGGTTTGCTTAAGAAACAGGCCGACGCTGGTAACGGCATCGTGCTTTTGGGCTCAACAGCAGAAGCATTGAACCTTTCTTCAAACGACAAAAACGAAATCGTTCGCTTCGCTACAAAACTCAATCTTAAAACCAGCATGATCCTCGGCATCGGCGGCCATCAGCTCGATGACCAAGTCAATTGGATGAAGTTCGGCGAAGAACATCCCTTCGATGGTTACCTTCTCGTGACTCCGCTCTACGCCAAGCCAGGCCCAGTCGGTCAAACCAAGTGGTTCGAGTCTTTGATGAACACGTCGACTCGCCCCTGCATGCTTTACAACGTGCCAGGCCGCTCAGCCGTCGCCATGGCCCCAGAAGTTTTGAAGAACCTCGCGGGACACAAGAATCTTTGGTCTTTGAAAGAGGCCAGCGGCTCCATTGAGAAGTACTCACAGTTCCGCCAAGCTGCTCCGACGTTGACGATCTACTCAGGCGACGACGCGCTCTTGCCGTTCTTCGTCCCGATGGGTTGCGCGGGTGTGGTTTCAGTAGCCGCCAACGTCTGGCCAGCGGAGACTCGCCGTTACGCAGAACTCGCTCTCGCTCAAAAATTTGATAAGGTCTTCCCGCTTTGGGAAAAAGCCTCGAACAGCATGTTCCTCGCCTCAAACCCGTTACCAGTCAAAGCGCTCTTGCATCAGAAAGGCTGGATCAAAACCGCCACAATGCAAGCGCCGTTGCATCACGATGACTTCAAGCAAGTCGGAGTGCTCGCAGAGATGGATCAACAAGTTCAGAAGTGGCACAAGGAGAACGCATAATGTCTTGGGAACAATTACTCGTTGACCTTGAGTCAGGAAAAGTTCGCTCGGCGGAAAAAATCGACGGCGTATGGCAGGCCAACACCGCAGTGAAAGAAGGCATCTTGGCCGCATTCAAAGCCGGAGTATTGAAAGCCGAAGGGGGCTTCGTCGATAAACACAACCTTTTTCCCCAAGAGTTCACAGTTGAGCGCGGCGTGCGCCTCGTCCCCGGCGGTTCATCTGTTCGTCGCGGCTCTTACGTCGCGAAAGGCGTTGTGATCATGCCTCCGGCCTACATCAACGTCGGTGCCTATGTGGATGAAGGTACCATGGTCGATAGCCATGCTCTCGTTGGATCATGCGCGCAGATTGGTAAACGCGTCCACTTGTCTGCCGGTGTACAAATCGGCGGCGTGCTTGAGCCCGTCGGCATGCGTCCGGTCGTGATTGAAGACGATGTCTTCGTTGGCGCTGGTTCGATTATCGTCGAAGGCATCTTGGTGCGTACACGCGCGGTGATTGCTCCCGGTGTGATCCTTTCGAAAGCGGTGGAAGTTTATGACGTTGTGAACCAACGTGTGATTCCTCGTGGCGAGGGCATTCCTGCTGGAGCCGTTGTGGTTCCTGGCACACGCGCCTTCTCAACAGAAAACGACTTCATCAAATCGCGCGGGTTGATGCTTCAGTGTCCGATCATCATCAAATACCGTGATGAGAAGACAGACACCTCTTTGGTGTTGGAAGACGCTCTTCGCTAATGGAAAACACCGTCTGGCAGGGGAAATTCTTACGCATGACCACCGAGACCATCGGTGAGATCACGTGGGAGCGGGCCTACCTTCCAGACGGCGTTGTTATTTTTCCCGTCACTGCTGAGGGCAAAATCCTGGTGATTCGTGAGCGTCGCGCTCATGAAAATCCTCCCGTTCGATTGAAGCCGGTCACGGGCATGCTCGATGCTGGCAGTACTCCGGAAGAAAACGCTCAGCGCGAGTTACAGGAAGAGATCGGTTTCAAGGCGACCACTTTGGAAAAGTTCTGGAGCTATACCACCAACGGCACCGTGAATTCCGTGACACATTTTTTCCTCGCGAAAGGTCTCGTCCCCTCAAAACTCACCAATCCCGATGGTGATGTGGTGGAAGAAATTCTCGCTCTTACTCCAGCAGAGATGGACAAAAAAATCGCCGACGATGAAATGCGCTGGGGCGTGAGTGTGATGGGCTGGCAGCGGCTTAGAGGATTGCTAGGAGCCCAAAAAATTTCATTGTAACCTCAAGATTCTGGCAAAATACTTTCTTAATAGATTTAAGCGCTTCGAAACATTTCCCTTAGAACCATGGCTTAGTCATCCCTCGTCAATTGCGGCGTATGCTAGGGCCTATGAATGTGCTGCCGCTCTTACCATCTAACGATATCAAACGAACCAAATGCTTCTATGGTCGACTTGGATTTGAGATTCATGCAGAAAAAAATGGTGCCACTGGCTTACTCATCCTAGGAAAAGCCGACATCGTTTTGAAATTTTATTTCGATGAAAAACTGCAGCCACTCAAGAACCACATCATCGCGGAGGTTGAAACAGAAGATGTCGAAATGATAGCTCTTGAACTGCAGGCGCTCTTTCGGCCTGCGGATTCGGGACTAGAAGGATGGATTGTGCCGGTGAAAAACGACGAGATCCACTTGGTGGATCCCGATGGAAATTTGCTGATAATTAGAGGTCTTCGATAATACAAGTGAGGGCCGACACCCAATGGCGCTCGCCATTGCTGAAGTCACGTTGAATACTGACGCGCTCACCTTCCACGATCAAACTCATCACAACTGTTCCGGATTCGCTTGTCCCCGGACGACGAGCGATGAAACGCGTCGGCGTGGCTTCGAAGGCCATGTCGGGAGTGATCACAAAATCGGCACGAGAGGTGGCGAAAAGTTCTAAACGGATAGACCCATTGGTTTGACCGAAGAGATCGATCTCACATTTCTCGCCAAGGGTGTCTTGTCCGAGATAATCGAAAGCCGGTAAAAAGCGACGGAAGGCTTCCACTGCGTTGGTTTGAGCGAAAGCCGAAGTTGACACAAACAAGAAGGCGAAGAAAATGTTTTTCATTCGCCTAGTCTAACTATTTGATCAGAGATTAACAACGCACTCGACTTTAACTTCTTCGCCATTGCGTTTACGTGCGACGACTACGTACTGCGTGTCAACTTCCACCGCCAAGGTGCGGTAGACGTTATCGGCTTCATCAGATGAGAGAAACATTCGCTGTCCCGGAATGTAGCGATAACACGTGCCTCGCAGCACAAGACGAGAAATCATCATGTTCCCGGTGCTGGCCACAACCGCCACACCATTCGTATCTGCCTGAACTTTCACTTGGCAGGCATCTCCTTGAGGAGTTGTTCCCGCGTAAGTTCCCGCCGGTAGGACTTCCAGTGCGGCCTCAGTGGCGTCGAGCTCTTGAGCGAAAGCTGACGAGCAAACGAAAAGTAGCGCTGCGATGAAGTGTTTCACGCGTTATTCCTTGGGGGGAGAAATTTGCGCGTTCATACCACAAACAGGACTCCCTCGAACAGATTTGGAAAATTTTACGTACTACACAACCTGACGAAGCATCCGGCGCAGCGGTTCAGCTGCGCCCCAGAGCAATTGGTCCCCGCAAGTGAAGGCATTCACAAACGTGGGGCCGAGGCTCATCTTACGTAAACGCCCAACGGCGATATCGAGACTTCCAGAAACTGCCGCGGGAGTGACACCCTTAAGCGTCTTCTCTTTGTCGTTTTCTACCAAACGCACCCAGGCGTTATCGGCCTTAATGGCGGCTTCGATCTCAGAGAGCGGGATATCTTTGTTCAGTTTAATGGTGAGAGCCTGGGAGTGGCAGCGAAGAGCGCCGACACGAACGCAGGTACCATCGATAGGAATCGCGCGGCTGTTGCCCAGGATCTTATTGGCTTCGGCTTCCGCCTTCCACTCTTCGCGGCTCTGACCTGACGGCAAAGCCGAATCAATCCACGGCAAAAGGTTAGCGGCCAGCGGATGACCAAAAGCTTCGCGGGGGAAAGCTGAGTCTTTCATCAGTGCGCCCACTTGTTTTTCAATCTCGAGCGCCCCTTGGCCTACGTTCATATTCTCACGGAGACGGTCACCGAAAAACTGCATCTGTTTAATGAGTTCGAGCATGTTCTTGGCCCCTGCTCCCGATGCCGCCTGGTACGTGTGGCTCGACGCCCACTCTACCCAGCCGTTCTTAAACAGGGCACCTACCGCCAACAACATCAAAGAGACGGTGCAGTTACCGCCGATCCAGTCGTTAAGACCATCGTTACGGGCACGATCAATAACCTTTTGGTTGACCGGATCGAGGATAATGACAGCGTTCTTTTCCATACGCAAAGCTGAGGCCGCGTCGATCCAGTGGCCTTTCCAACCAGCAGCGCGCACTTGTGGGTGCATCTCTTTGGTCCAGTCGCCACCCTGACAGGTGAGGATGATGTCCATGTCGGTGAGGTCTTTAACCTTCTGAGCGTCTTTAAGGGGTTTGCCGTCCGGGCCCTTCTCGCCCGCTTGAGAGGTAGAGAAATAAACCGCATCAAAATGCGCGAAGTCCTTCTCCGCATGCATGCGCTCTAAGAGGACAGAGCCCACCATTCCGCGCCATCCAACGATTCCGACCTTCTTCATAAACGCCTCACTGTAAGTGAATGTTAAGTTGCTTTTTTCCTGGCCCAGGGCTATTTTCTCTGGGTACGCCTCAAAGAGGTGCGGTACTGAGTAAGATGGAGAAGGCTGCCAAAGCCGTTGAACCCATCCCAGGCAACTACCGCCGAAACGAAATCGATTTTGGCATCGCTTACGTTGGTCTTGCAAGGTTGAAAGCCGCAAGATTGTCACTCAGGATCACACCGGGTGGAGAGCTTTGGGACGACGTAACAACGCTGACCTTTTCCCTCCTGGACCCGTTGTTACATCGCTCCTTACTCTCCCCCGGTTTTATCTTCACTTAATCATAGACCTCAGGTCTAAAGGAAGACGTGTATGGAAAAGTTGATTGTTTCAAAGTTCGGCGGCACCTCTATGGGAGACGCAGCGGCCATGCGCCGGAGCGCCGAGATTTGCAAAAAACAAAATTCTCGTATGGTCGTTGTTTCTGCAACTTCAGGGACAACCAATAAATTGATTGAACTTTCTAAGACGGCTGAGCAAGGCGACTGGGGCGGCTGCGAAAAGATTATCTATGATCTGCGCGAGCGTCACTTCACCATTGGCAAAGAGTTGGAGATTCCAGAATACACTCGCACCAAAATCGCTGACCTCTTGTCTGAGACAGAAACTCTGGCTCGCGGCATCCACCTCATGCGCGAATGTTCACCTCGTGCGTTTGATCGCATGCAGTCTTTTGGCGAACGTCTGTCTTCTTTGTTGTTCACTGAGGCCCTCACACAAGCTTGGCCATCTCGCACCGTGAAAAACCTCGATGTTCGTACCGTTTTGGCGACTGATGCGATCTACGGTAAAGCGACACCACTCACCGAAAAGACAGCAGAGAACGCCCAGCGCTTGCTCGGCAATCTTCGCGCGGAAAATACCTGTTACGTCACGCAAGGTTTCATTGGCATGGACCCACAAGGACATACCACGACGCTGGGTCGCGGCGGTTCAGATTACTCTGCATCATTGCTCGGCGAAGCCGTGGCTGCTGACGTGGTTGAGATTTGGACGGACGTCGATGGCATCGCCACCACGGACCCACGCCTTCACAAAGGGGCCCGCGCTATTCGCGACATCACTTTCACTGAAGCTGCTGAGATGGCGGTCTTCGGAGCGAAGGTTCTTCACCCCACCACACTCACTCCGGCCATGCGCCGTGATATTCCGGTTTTCGTCGGCTCTTCGTTTGAACCAGAAAAAGCCGGTACGTGGATTCGTCGCGAAGTGAAAGACGCACCGATCTTCCGCGCCGTGGCCCTCAAGAAAGAACAGGCCCTCGTGACACTCTCAACTCCAAAAATGTTGAACACGCACGGCTTCTTGTCGCGCGTGTTCGGTGTGTTTGAACAACACCGTGTCAGCGTTGACGCCATCACCACTTCAGAAATTTCCATCGCCATGACGGTGGATCGTCCGATGTTGACCCACGAAGCGCTCTTCAAAGATTTGCGCGAACTGGGGGAAGTCACCATTGAGGAAGGATTCTCATTGGTGTCTCTCATCGGGAACAGCATGAACCACAAGCCAGGTTTGGCGGTGAAGATTTTCGGTGCCATCGAGGACATCAACGTCCGCATGATCTGTTTGGGTGCCTCGAAACATAATTTCTGCGTGTTAGTGCAAGAAACCCAGGGTCCTGAAGTGGTCGCTCGCTTGCACCAAGCTCTCATCGAATAACATTTACTATCAGGGGGCGTTTTAGCGTTAAAACGTGCTAGAACGCTCCCATGAAAAACCTTCTTTTTCCGTTACTCCTTGTCCTCGTCTCTTGCGGTCAAAACCACCTCCCGCAAAAACTCGAAGTCACCGCCGGTGCGAACTTCTTTGAAAACTCTCGTCGCGTAGATGCCACCAGCGAACAAAAAGCCGGCCTCGCGCGTTTGCGTGGTTGCACTGGCTTCTTTCTCAAAAATGCGCAAAATAAAAACCTCGTCGCCACTGCTCGCCACTGCTTCAGCTACGATGCGCCGACGTGGTGTAAAACAGGTGTCGCCAAAGACGAGGCCAGCGGTGTTGAGCTGCGCTGTAAGTCAGTCGCGGTCGGAGACACTCGTCACGATCTCGTCGTGCTCGAACTAGAAGATGCGCCCCGCAACCGTAGTCTGGATTTTGAACTCGCAGGTTTCTCACTTACAAAAGACCTTCGTCTCGAGATGCTGGGCTTCCCTGGTGATCTCTACAACGGCGCACGCGCTTTGAAGCTCACACAAAACTGCTGGGTGATCGAAGCAAAGACTCGCAACATCTACGATGATCCCAATGTCGTCGACGATAGAACCTTCACGCACAACTGCTCGACCTACGGCGGTAACAGCGGCGGCCCGATGTTCATCGAAGGCACGCGGATTGCGATCGGTATCCCCGACACCTACGCACCCAATGATTTTTCACAACGGGCGCGCAATGAACGTGCCGCTCAAGGTGTGCTGGCCGCCGACTTCGCCGCGGACTTTGCTACTGAAGTGGCCAATTGGCAGATCGCCATTCGCACGTCAGCACCTGTCGTGACCCTTGCGAGCTATCCGACTGAAGGCATCTTCCGTGACGATGAAAGCTGCCAGATCACGGTTCAGAAAATTTCCTACAACACCTCAATCAAACCGACAGAGATGCTCGTCAGTCTGGCGGAGGGTTGTGAGACCCAAGGTCATCTGACCTTGACCTGCACGTCCCAGATGACTTGCACCCACCCTAGCGGACACCTCGAGATCATCTGGAACAGCGCCCAGTCTTTTACGCTTAGCAACAAGACCTACTCTCGGGAGTAGGTCTATCTCCTCGAAAATACGTTGCCTACCCCGAACCATAGAAAAATAACTCAAATTCTTGTTTGATATGCCGAACAAAGCTATACTGATCTCAGCAAAAGGGACTCCGTGTACGTTTGTATCTGCAAAGGCATCACTCAAAAACAAGTCGAAGAAGCTGTGTCAGCTCGCAAGGGCCAGTCTTCGAAAGACATCATGCGCGCGCTCGGCATCGGCTCCGACTGCGGCACATGCGTAGAAGACGCCGTCGAACAGATGTTGCAGACATCGAACAAAAAACCGCGCCGTAATCACTCTCCCGAAAAGACTTCCTGCCATCAGGGCGAGTAGCTCTTTCCTACTCCTCACTCAGCGTTTATCCTGACCCCACATCGTCACGTTACGAAAGGGGTACTCATGAAAGGTTCAGCTAAAATTATCGAAGCTCTCAATTCAGTTCTGATGAAAGAACTCACGGCCATCAATCAGTATTTCTTGCATGCGCGCATGCTCGAGAACTGGGGCCTCGCGAAACTCGGCAAGCTCGAGTACGCCGCTTCCATCGATGAAATGAAACACTCAGACATGGTCATCAAGCGCATTCTCTTCTTGGAAGGTTTGCCGAATCTCCAGAAGCTGGGCAAACTTCGCATCGGGACAGATGTGAAAGAAATTATTGCCGCCGATCTCGAAGTTGAATACGAAGCAATTCCTCACCTCAAAAATTGCATCAAACTAGCCGAAACAGAACGGGACTATGTCAGCCGTGACCTTTTCCTCTCCATCCTTGCGTCGGAAGAAAAGCACGTAGATTGGTTGGAAACCCAGCAAGAGCTCTTCAAGCGCGTGGGTCCACAAAACTACATGCAGTCGCAGATGGAACCAGATCAAGGCGCGGAATAATTTTTTGGAGGTCTCTATGAAGTTTACTGCTCTCGTTTTTGCTCTCGCTCTCGTGGCTACCGCTTGTAACAAAAAAGAAGAAGGCAACGCCATTCAGGTTGTTCCTGTTCAAGGCGAAGTTCCCACTCTTGGCACAGATGAAGGTCATGATAAGGACCACAAGCATGTGACTGGATCACCGGATCATGCACATGATGATACTCATCACTCGGCACAGGCCGAAGACGGCGCTGACGCTCACGCAGGTCACTAGCACTTAAAAGGCTCCCTCTGGGAGCCTTTTATATTTCAAACGGAAAAGACAGCATCAACGCATAGCCTGCGTATTCGTTCTTATAAGTCAGATCAAATCCCGGCACATCGTAGGTTTTATATTTCACGTAGCGGTACTCGAGGTTGAGCGCCATGTGACGGTACATGTAAAACGTTAGACCGAATTTATGACCAGTGCCTGGATCGTACTTCGAGTTTTGAATTTCAGCTTTGTAGATGTAGCCGCCGTAGAGACGGAAGAAGACCAAGCGGTAACCAAGAATCGCAGCCCACTCATTGATGTTGACGCTGTCACCATCGAGCGTCAGGTTGTTGCGCAGGTATTCGGGTCCTAGCTGCCAACCCAACCAAGAAAGTCCGAGACGACCGCCGTAACTCAGTCCACTGGAGGTGAAGGCGTCTCGGTCGATGTCACCCTGAAAGTTTTGTTCGAACTTGTACGTGCCGTTGAAATATCCCAACGCTGGTTCGACGTACACCAGTGCCTCCGCTTTGGGAGAAGCTAATAGAATAAATAAACTGAAAAATAAAAGCGCAGACTTCATTTGGTCAAGCGTTTCTTTGTCCGTTCTTTCCGTGCTTTGATTCTTTCTTTAACTTCAGACGCGTCGATGCTGATGGCAACTTTCTCACCGGACTGAATTTTGTACTGGGATCCGATCTTAGAACGCGGCACACTGAATGGTTTTCCATCCTTCCCAATCAGCGTCACTGTTTTTTCATCGAAGTTCTTGATCACTCCCTCGCGCTTGAAGGTGCCCATCACGCCAGCTTGGACGATCACAGGAAACAAAATCAAAATAAGTATTCTCTTCACATTGACCTCAGCGTCCAGCAGCAGACGGAGACGATGTTGCTTCAGGCTCCCGACTAAATTGAGCATCATTCAAAGCCGCTGAAGCAGACGGATATTCATCGAGCATGCAATCATCGGCCGTTGGACAGGTACGATTCGCGCTGGCCATGCAAAATAGGGTCACCGACTGTCGAGAACCGTCGTCCATGTCACACATGGCTTGTGCAGTACAAATTTTCTGTGTTGTACACCCAGGGATCGACATTACCGTCGGATTCGGCTGACCTTCAGATCCACTAATGTAATTACAAACAGGACCTTCCTGAGTTTCTTCTTGCCTAGCTTTCGCTTCGGCTTCCGCAAGCACGGCGGCAGCTCTTTGATCGTCGGCGAACTGAGTCTCAGAGCGAAACGCCGGTTGCGTCGCAGCTCCTACGTAAGAACTCAACGAGCCACGGGGAGTTGGATAGGAAAAGTCCTCGTAGCGTTGAATGTTTTCTGCATTCGGAAGTGTCACATCTGATATGGCGACGAAGCGTCCGTTCACATTTGTCTGTCGAGAAATTTGCGTCATGATGTCTGTAGAAAATCTTGGGTCCACGAGTTCTTTCCACGAACATGGCCTTGCACCACAACGGGGTTGGTCAATCGTTACGGACTCGCAGTCCGTACCTTCGGTGTTACACATTTGATACTTCACTTTAGAAGGCTTGACCGAAGCTGCGATGTAAGTTCCGCGATTTTCTCCCGTTGGCGACGGGCAACGCAAGCTCACGGGAGCAGGCCAGCTACGATTACCGCTAGGTCCGCCCGTAACGTATTCGATGCTATTGCATTCGACGTCGACGGCATAAGCCGGCAAAGTTATGAGCAATACGGGTAAGAGATATTTAATCAATGGATCCCCCCATTAAGATTTCTTTTCCAATCTTAAGAGAGGTTCGCTCAAATACATATGGGTTTGAATTGCCTGCCCGCGAAAAAGAACTTCTCTCGGGCCAAGTCTTGGAATTACTTAGCAATACCCGTATAGCATTCGTACTGAGCCGTCTTCACACCGCCAGCGAAACCGCCCACATTATAAACCTCGAGCGTCGGGTAATCATCGTACATCCCTACCACGACGTAGCGATGGCCGATTTCAGCAAGGCCCTGTCCCCGAGCGACGATGATCTGGAGATTCTTGTTTCCTTCAGCATCGCGCAGAACTTTCGCCTTCGCCTTGCCAGCTGCGAGCCAGTCACCGGCCAGAGCCACTTCCCACTCGCGGCCATTTTCGCCGCGGAAAATTTCGTCACCAGAGGAAGCGCGAAAAACGGTATCGTCGAGATCAGCACCATCACCGTTACCGCACTCTACGTAATAAGACGCATGAGCAAAGGAAGTGGTGGCAAGCAAAGCGACTAAAAAGCGTTTCATGATAAATCCTTATGGCAAAATATTTTGACGAGGCATCTTCTCTACTGGTGTCGCTAGGTCGCTCCACAAGTGCGCGTACTGAGCTTGGAACGCCTTCACCACCGCTGGATCACGGATGATGTAGAAGTTCTCGAAGTTCTGGCTGAACGCCGCAGACGTAAAGTTACCTGCGCCCGTGAACACAGCATCTTCTGCGCCTAATTCAAAGACGAAGAATTTGTTGTGTTGCAAGTAGAACTGCTGATGATTGGTTTCCATGAACTTCATCTTGAGGCCCTGGTCGCGCAATGGAAGAACTTTCCACGCTTCCATGCTGGTGTTGCGGCCTGTATCGGTACGAAGCTTCCATGACCAGTACATATCGTCATCATTGATCAAACGAACGTCTTGGCCTTTCGACAAGAGTTCGGTGAACAAGCGAACGAAGTCACCACTGAAACGGTGAGCGATGGTTTCTACGCGTGTCGACTTAAGTGCCAATTCGCGTAAAGCAGCAAACGCCTGTTTGCCTTCGCCAGGAACGAAGTATGATTTCAAGTCCGTTTCTTCAGCGTTCGGAATCGCTTTACGGCAAGTTGCCATGAAGTCCGAGAATTCTTTTTTGCTATCACCGTGGTTGATCATCCCGTCACGCACACAAAGGTGAGCTTGGATGAAGTGAGTCTTCGGTGAGGTCGTCACGAAGTTCCAGTTCTCGTGATAGATCGCGGTACCTGGAGACATGTTGCCAGAGCTGAACACAACACGGACTTCTTTCGCGTCGTCGGGATTCACCATGAAGATCTTATTGTGGGCATAACCTAGACCGTTACGCTGACCGCGGTAGTGAGCGGTGACGTTCGTGCCACACTTCTTAAGACCATTCGCGAGATCATTACCGCTTGAATCTTCTTCCGGTGCAGAGTCGAGCACCATGGTCAGCTTCACGCCGCGCTTAACGGCTCCACAGAGTGCATCGGCGATGGGCTTGTTCGAGAAGCTCAAGTACGCCATGAAAATTTCTTTGGTCTTCGGGTCGTTGGCCCATTCGATCAAGCGATATTGAGGTGAGATGCTGCGATCAGCAGAGGCGCTCATGTCGCTCGCTTTGCAGTAAACGTTAACCGGCTTCGCTGTAAGCGTTGAACCGTCTTCGGCCAACACTGGACGATCGTACTTATATTCAGCACACACCGGATTGGTGAAGAGAACTTCGAATTTATACGGTGAAAAATCGGCCATCTTTGCTGCATGAGCGGTGCTCATTAATGCCAAAGCTGCGCCCCAAACCAAATGTTTCATGGTGTCCCCTCTCCCTAAATGGGTTAGAATTTCGGCGAGGAATACCGTTTGGCCTCAGGAGTTGTCGATGATCCCCGAACACGATGTAAAACCTACTCACGCGCTCTGCGTTATATCTTTAATTCTCACGAGTGTTTGGCTGGCGTGGACAGTGTTAGTGGATTTTTTCGTCGTTCCTTCGGTGTTTCAAAACATCCCCGAAGTCTTCATGGCGGGCAATCTTGGTGTCGTACTTTTTGGTAAACTCAATCACCTCGAATTTCCTATCGCCAGTATTATTTTTGCACTCGCCTGCTGGCACAGTCGCAAAACGGGGACGCTTAAACTGGTGATCCTCACCTCTTTTGTCACTTTAGGTATCGCTGCTATTTATCTTTTCTCACTGACTCCTAAACTGGCATCTCTCACTGCCGCCTGGGAGTACGCTGAAAAAGTGGGGACATTGGGGCCTCATGGCGAGGATGTGCAGCAGCTCCATCAAAACTACCATCGTACTTACGTTGCCTTAGATTCCGTGAAGCTGCTTTTGCTTCTCATTCAAATGACGGTCTTAGGGGTTTTCCTTTCACGCCGCAGCCGCTAAAGTCCCGCCCATGCAGACTGACCTCGTCCCTGCCCAGGGCCTCCTTTTCGCACCCATGGAAGGCATCACCGATCCGGTGTACCGGCAGGTCGTGTCGGAAATCTGTCCTGGCTGGGATGTGCTTGCTTGTGATTTTTTGCGAGTCCCAAGTGCCGGCCATTATCCCAAAAAACATCTCATCAAACACATCGGCCAGCAGTTCCTGGAAAACCCCGAATGGAACCGCCGCACCATGTACCAGATCCTCACCTCTGAGCGCGCCTACACGGTAGATCTCGTGAAGCAAGTGGCAGACATCGGTGTGCAGTGGGTAGACCTCAACTTGGGCTGCCCCTCGAAGACCGTGTGTAAAAGCGGCGGAGGCTCATCCCTCTTGCGAGATCTCAAGGTCGTCGAGCGCATCGTTACCGACATCCGCAAAACGTTTACGGGGCGTTTCACCTGTAAAGTTCGCGCAGGATTTTCTAACGGCGATCAGATCACTGAAATCATCAAACTCCTCAACGATTGCGGGGCTGAGATGATCACCGTCCACGGGCGCACCCGCGAGATGATGTATAAAGAGCCCGCGCGCTGGGAATGGATCGAAGAGGCCGTCAAGGTGTCGCAAGTTCCGATCGTGGGTAATGGCGACGTCTGGTGCGCCCAAGATGCGAAGCGGATGCTGCGGGAAACCGGATGTTATGCTGTGATGGTCGCTCGGGGCGCGCTTAAATCGCCGTGGTTCCCGCAGCACTACTACCAGAACGTCACTGATGCCCCAGAGATTCGCATCACCATGGCACGCCAATTCCTCAAGCGCTACGCAGAGCTCTTAGTGGCCAGTGGTGTAAATGATGCGGGAGTGGTTCGTCAGATGAAATCAGTTTCGCGCTATATCTTTGATGAACTTCCGGGCGGAGAGATACTTCGACGCAAAGTTCTCCTGTCACAAACTTCGGCCAATATCTTTAATGAGATTAACGCTTCTTACTGAAAGCGTAGTCGAGCAAACGATCATACAACAAAGACTGGGCGTACTCCTCACGACGGTAGTCGGCGTAGAAGCATGGATTACTGTAATCAATCGCCATCTCGATCGGGCGGCGGTAACCGCTCATCACTTGATACAACGGAAGCTTACCATGGGCCGCCACACAGCGAGCGAGCAAACGCGGGTTCTCACGTTTCAGGTGATCGGCGAAGAGTGCACACATGTGCGCAGCCGTTTTACCTTTGAGCACGCCACCGAGGATCGGAGAATCTTGCGTTAACGCTTGTTCGATCATCTTACGAATCTCTGTGCGGAAGCCGCGCTCAAAACTCAACTTGGTGGTTTCAAAATTCTCGAGACGGAAGGCCTGTCCCGACGCCGAAAGATTTTTGTACATGTTCAAGATCCGTACCCGAACCGCACGATTGATTGTGTAGGTGGCGTAGGAGTTATGTACTGGATTCTCGCGTTCCGCGATGTCTTGGTTCAGGTAGTAGTTTTCTACGGCACGCAATGGGCGCTCAAAACGTTCAATCGCGATCGCCGGAATCATCAACGCCGTTTGCCCGGTCACCTGAGCGACGGAGCCGTAGCTGAACTCGGCGAACATCGCATCACCCAAGGTCTCTACACGTTTGAGGTAGTCCTCATAGCTCTCGCCTTCCCCTCGTTCGACATCAACGAAGGCACGAATCTTGTCGAGCATGCGGGTGCTGGCTTCAAAAAGCGCCAGGTACTGACCGGGCAAACCGGCCTTCGCAACGGGAAACTCTTTAAGAAACTTATCAACAAACGCTAATTCAGAACCAAGATTACGTGATGTCAGTACCAATTCGTCTCTTAGGTCTTTGAACGAACGCTTTTCGCGGATGATGTTAATCACCGTGGTGATGGTCAATTTGTAGTTATCAATCTTCGTAACGGTATCTTCGTAGCGCTGCTTGATGCTTAACGGGCGTCCGCTTTGATCCGTCGAACTAATTTCGATTCCACGGTTGGTCATGTCACTCAACCAGCGGGAAATCACTTCATCCGTCGAGTTTGCTGGTGGAACCTCGATGTCGTAGGGACGAATACGAACGGCCACGAAGTAACTGAAGAGGAGATTCAAATCGAGGGTCACGGCACTACCCATGTCGCCGACTTTGCGGATGATATCGCGCACCTTGGGCATCATGCGCTGAACGCGTTCGAACTTTTCGTACTCGCCCTCACTTCCAGGAGTGTAGCGGTTGTTGATGATATCGAGCACCGCTGCATTATCAGCGACGCTTTCAGCTGCACGCTTAAGCTCGCAGGCCTGGTGTGTGATCGCCTGGTAGGTGCATGCAATGATCTGATTATTTTTTTGCGCCACGAGCCTCGTCATGGCCTTCTTGACGCCATTGTTCTTTAGGATCATGGCGATTTCAGTTCCCACCTGCAAACTCGCCGAAGCGGCCGGGAGATAGAGCTGGCCTGTCGCCATACCTACGAATGAAGTCGCATTTAGAATAGCAGGAAGAACTTGTTGCCAGCCCCCGATCTTGCTCGCGCAACTGGTCGGCATCTGCGCGAGATTTTGCACCAAACCAGAGATTTGCCCAAAGAGCTGCTGCTGGCCTTGCTGAAGTTGGGTTGTGGTTGACGTACGATCGTAGAGACGGATCTCAAAATCATTTTTCAGGAGATCATCTTTCAACGTGTCGATTTGCGATTGTAGAACGCTCGCCCGGGCGTCGCCGGGGTTAAGGAGCGTGAGTTCCGTCTGTAGAGAGACAAGGTACTCACCGTACATTTCCCCATAGAGCTTACGTGCATCTTGAGAACTCACGTTTTGGTCAATGAGCGTGAGCATGGACTCGAGGTTGGCGTTCAAAGCACGAAACGCTGACTGGCAAACATTGTCGCCTTCGATGCGTGTTTCAAGCTGGGCCTTGATGAGTTCTTGAAAAGAATCCAGCGAGAATTGATCACGGTGAATGAAGGAGCAGTTCTGCAAAAGATCAGAATATTTCAGTTGGTAATGACCTTGTGCCTGGGCAGACACGCAGACCATCGCCGTTATTAGAGCGGCTATAAAGAGACGGATGAGTTCCATGGGCGGCTAAATAGCACAAAATCGAATGCCAGAGGTCCCAGTGGATAAAAATAACAGTGAGGCTAAGGTGTTAAAACCAGGATTGAGAGAGCGCCACACGCTCTTTAGCGGTGAGCCCCTGGGGGCCTTCTTTTGTAATCTTCTCCAAACGGGGAACAAGACCCGCTTGATTGGCGATCTGGATGGCAAGGCCCGGACGGGCGTTGAGTTCGAGCAAAATCGGTCCGTGATCGGGCGTCAGGACGATATCCACACCTAAGTATCCCAGCTCCACCATGTCATAACAGCGGGCCGCCAGCTCGAGCACTTCCTGCCAATGAGGAATGACCAAGCCATTAAGCTTATGGCCAGTATCCGGGTGAGTCTCAACCACTTGGTTCTTAATCACGGCATTACGGGTGGTGCCGTCTTTAAGATTGATTCCCGCACCGATGGCACCCTGGTGAAGATTGGCCTTCCCATCCGAGTCCTTGGTCGGCAATCGCACCATGCTCATCACAGGGAATCCTGAGTGCACAATCACCCGCACGTCAGGAATGCCCCCGTAGCAGTAGTCATTGAACACCGGGTGCATATCAATCTTCTGCTGAATGATCGCCGTATCCGGCAAACCGGAGAGCGAGTAGAGACCTGAGAGAATACCTGAAATGTGGTGGCGCACTTCTTCCATGTTCATGATCTTGCCGCTGGAGCGCCGGAAAGTGATCCAACCTTTCTCATCCTTAAGAACTTCCGACACGACGACGATGCCGTTGCCTTGCGAGCCGTTGGCGGGCTTGATCACAAAAGATGTCATGTCCGCCACGAGCTGCGGAAGTTTTTTGAGGTCACCAAAGTTCGTGATGGTGAAGTAGTTCTCCGGCATGGGAACACCCCAGGCGTCCGCACGAGAAGCCGTTTTTACTTTGTCATCTACCAGCGGATAATTCGCCCGCTTGTTTTGGCGCAGGATATAGCGACCGATGCGGTTATTGATCCCGAGGATCCCGAACTCGCGCATCTCACGAAAGATCACGCGGCACCTTTCTTTTTCACCTGGGCGATCAAGTCACGGAAGCGGATAAATTCCGAAAGGCGGTAGCCTTTGTATTTACCAATCAGCACCAGGACTCCGATCACATAGAGCAGCATCTCAGGGTTCGTGAACATGACAATCTCAAGTGTCGACACGGAGTAAAGCGAGTATGAGAGCACCGAGATCACCAGTGTTCCAACCAGAGTCTTCATGGTGTTCACCATGCCATCTTCGGTCAGCATAATGCTAAAGCGTTCGATGAATGCCGTCACGATGACGATCGGGAAATAGCCAATGTGAGAGGCGCCAAAGAACTCGGCCAGACCTGTAAAGGCAATGATCATCAAGAGGAGAATCACCAAGGTCAAGATGATCGACATGCGTGGCACGGCCAGCAAGTAAAGTTTGTCGAGGACATAGCGCTCAACACAACCGATCGCCACGACTGAGAGGAAGAAAAAGAGACCAAAGCTGAGTGAGGTTTCTTTGAAGAACATCGTCAAAAGGATCGGTGTGAACATACCAAAGGTCGGAATGCCCACGATGTTACGTGCGAGACAAAGTACCAAGGCCCCCAACGGGATGAGCAAAATCATGTTGAAGATATTTTGCACCGGCAGCGGAAGGCGATAGAGCGAGATAAACGCAAAGAAAGACCCCTTGCGGAGCACGTCCTTGCGGTACTCTTCTTTATTAAACTTATTCATCACGGCGCGGTCGGCGCGGATGGTGTAGGCCACTTTGCTCTTGGCGATCGTCTTCTCGACTTCTTCAAAGTGGTGGTGGAGCACCAGGTAGCGATCTGGCCGCTCGCCGAAGTGACCACGGTTGGTGTCAACGGCGATCCAGCGGTTGTTCAAGAAGACTTCACTGGCGAAAGTGATCTGATGTTTTTCCGTCGGCGCATCGGTAATCAGAGGCAAACGCAGCATCGCTACGATTCTCGCCGGCACTTCCTTACGACGTAAGAGATAGGCATAGAGACGGGCCTTGATGAGTGGTGAGCCCTTGCCGCTGCTGAGAGCGTCAACGATGGTTTTAAATTTTACGTTGCGCTGAATTTCTTCGTGAACATAGTAGAACGCTTTGCGCGCGATAAGACTCTTATCCTCGCCGCCTTCGAAGATCGCTCCTTCGAGCAATTTCACGGCGACCTCCTCTTCCGGAGTGAGCACTGGTTGCTTGAGGTATTTTTTGATCTGGCGCGGGTACGTGGTGGTGGTGTCTTTATCGATCTTGCGCACGATCACCGGCTTGATATCAATCCGCGCGGTGTAACTCACACGTTTCGTCATGGGCTCTTTGGAAAGCCAGGTCAGCATCGCCGAATCAGAATTGCGATCGATGAGCGTATCGAAGCCTTTGCCACGAATGCGTTCTTCAGAAATTTTGAGACCATCACCTGCACGTGGGATCGGAAATGCGACTGAAGTAGCGGCAGGGTCTTTGGGACGAACTGAAATATAGAAGTTCCAGACATCATCGACTTTTTGCGGAAGCAAACTCAGGTTGAGCACCTGAGACTTGTAAACAAGCAGGCCGGTGGGAATCAGGAACAGGAGCCCTACGATCCATGAACTGAGGCGTTTCATATCAATCCCCTGTCACGTGAGAGCGGGCCACATCGACTGTGAAATGCCCCAGGAGAAAATTGCGTCCGACGAGAAACTTGTAGGCCATCTTATCGCGGTCGTTGAGGTTCACAACAATCTCGCGCACCACGGGGCCCAGTTTTACTTTCTCACGAATCACATAGCGCTTGCCGGTGAAACCGCCCGCATTGGAAATTTTCTGAATGCTTTCCACTTTGCGCGAAAGTTCGACTTCTTTGCCGGAATTGTCTTTCAAACGAAACTTTACCCACAGGTCACCATCACGACGTATTTCTTCAACACCTTCTGCGTGAATCGAAGAGGTTTTCGCCCCGGTATCGATGCGCGAACGGAATTTCATTTTGAGATCAGGTAGCTCGACCCACTCAACTCGACCGATGAGAATTTTTTCTTTGAGAATTTGTGCTGAAGCCAGGTTCGAAAATCCGAACAAAACGACCAGCAACGGCCAGAGGCCCGCGCGCATGAATGCCCACTTTTCAAGAGGTTTGGCGATTATTTTACCCTTGGGCCTAAGACGTGGCAACAGCAGGAATAGGTCCAACTCGTTAAAATTACTAAGTTTCGAGCTTCTTTCTCGGGAAAATCTCAGAGCTGCCGATAAGTCATCGTTATCCACAAGGAGGATGGTTTATGTACCACGCATCACGTTTTTTTGTTTTTAGCTTCTTCTTCGCTTTCTTCTCAGTCGTAAGTTTGTGGACCTACCCACACAAGCCATACCGTGGTGTTGCTAGTGTTGAAAGCGAGCATCACACTGCTCCTTACCACTACGACGCTTCGTACAAGCTCTAGCCTACAAGAAATTTGAGAATACCCTCTTTGCCTTTGTAAGGAGGGTATCTCAACGGCACATCTACCAGCGTCGTTTGCTGGAAGACAGACTTTCTGTGACTAAAAGTCTCGAAGCTCTTGGCGCCGTGATACGCCCCCATCCCCGACTCTCCCACACCCCCAAACGGCAAGCGCGAATTCGCGAGATGAACGATCGTGTCGTTCACACAACCACCACCGAATGAAACCTGCCCCAAGACCTTCTCTTGAGTCGCGGAGTCCGTACTGAAAAGATAAAACGCCAAGGGTTTTGGACGTGCTTTGATAAGCTGAATAGCCTCATCTATCGTGTCGTAGGAAATGATCGGCAGCAAAGGTCCAAAGATCTCTTCTTGCATGAGGGCATGATCCCAACCGACCTGTGTGAGCACAGTCGGAGCGATAAATTTTTCCTCTCTCACTTGCTGACCACCGATAGCGACGTGGGCCCCTTTCAGCATCGTCGACAAACGATCGAAGTGACGTTCGTTGATGATGCGTCCGTAGTCGGGACTTTGCTGGGGGTTTTCTCCGTAGAACTGTACGATTGCCGCTTTGAGCTCTTGAATAAACTCATCCTGCTTGGTTCGAGGAATCAGAACATAGTCGGGCGCAACACACGTCTGCCCGGCATTCAACCATTTGCCCCAGGCCACGCGACGGGCCGTTTGCGCTAAGGGTGCTGTGGTATCGATCAAGCACGGACTCTTACCGCCAAGCTCAAGTGTGACTGGTGTGAGATGTTCCGCAGCGGCCCGCATAACAACTTTCCCAATCTGGGTGCTGCCGGTGAAAAAGATATAATCGAATTTTTCTTTTAAGAGTGCTTGGGTTTCTGCAACTCCTCCCTGCACTACTTGCACTTCATCGTCTTTAAAGACTTGTTTGATCACTTCTTCAATTATGACGGCGCTAGCGGGTGCCAGTTCTGAGGGCTTCACCACCACGCGGTTACCGGCCGCAATCGCCCCAATCAAAGGAGAAAGTGCTAGCTGCACTGGATAATTCCACGGAGCCATGACCAGCACAACACCATAAGGTTCTTTATGAATCGCGCTCGTTCCCGGCTTAAGCGTCATCGGTGTGGCGACTTTTTCCGGCGCAGCTAAGTTGGGAATATCCGCAACGAAATGAGCAATCTCATCGCGCAGAAAACCAATCTCACTCACCCACGACTCAAACGAACATTTCCCCAGATCCTTTTCCAACGCCGCGCCGATCTTGTCTTGCTTCTCTTGCAAGACTGAACGCAACTGCATGAGTCGCTCTGTTCTGAGTTTGATCGGTAAGGCTTCGCGGAGAGCAGCAGCACGCAAGATGTGCATGTTCATTATTTTTTCTCCTGAGGGCCAAGCTTAATGTACTTCACATAGTTTCGTGCCACTGACGACTTGCGGTAGTTGCGCACGTGAGGAGCTAACAACACGTAAGAGCTCTCATACATCAATGGAATCCACGGCAAATCGCGTAGCACGCGCTCCTCGATCAACGACATGAGACGAATCTTTTCTTGCATGTCCGTGGTGATCCGCAAGGACTTGTACCACTTGTCCACTTCAGCATCACGGTAGCCGGCTTTATTAATCCCCGGAGCATTCGCTCCTACAAGTAGCTGAATAATATTTTCGCCATCGGGATAATCGAAAAGCCAGTTGTCGGTGAAGAACTGTAATTTCCCGGCCCGACCTTCAGTGAGAAATTCTTTGAACGTCAGAACCTTGGTTTCAAGCTTGATGCCGAGTTTTTCTAATTGGCCCTGGATGAATTTCGCTTCGACGAAATTCGCCTCTTGGTTTCCGCGCGTACTGTAAACTAACGGCGGAAGTCCTTTGCCGTCCGGATAGCCCGCTTTGGCCATCAGCTCTTTGGCCTTCGCGAGATCATACTTAAAGGGCAGTGACGACGATGGATCATAGCCGGCAAGACCTGGCACCATCAGAGAGTGAGCCTTCAGATTAGTTTTCTGTGAAAGAATCTCAATATACGCATCGACGTTCATCCCATAGGCAACGGCCTGTCGAAGATCGACGTTTTTCCCCCAAATGGGATCGTTCATGTTGAAAGCGAGCCAGCGAAGCGCTTGAACGGGAAAGTGTTTCACCTGCACGCCACGCTCTTCCAACTCACGACGAAGTTTGCCCCCTTCACCCAAGAGACGGGGCAACATACCGCGAGGAACTGGCAGCAAATCAATGCGACCATCCAGGAATGCTTTCCAGCGGTCATCTTCCAAAGGCAGCACGTGGAAATTCACTTCCTGCACGAAAGGAATTTTCTCGCGGGAACTTTTCAACAGGTCCTGAGTGTTGGCGTAGCGATCACCCGAAGCTGGATAAAAATCTTCGCGGTATTTATCGAACGCTTCAAGATGATACCGATTATTCACAAAGCCCATGTACTGGTAGGGACCGGTTCCCACCAGAACCTCGGAAAGATTATTCTGATGGTACTCCACCACTTCCCAAGGGATCGGTGCCAGCGCGGGCATCGCGAGATAGTAAATCAAGTTAGGCTCTTGGCGCTTCAAAGTTAGCGTCACCGTGTGGCCGTCAACCTTTAGACCTGAGATCTGGGTGTCGCGGAGTTTGCGCCAATCAGAGCCCACCTTCTGACTGAAAGCTTGAAAACCTTCGAGCGTATCGAGCAAGAAAGAACGAAACGGACTCTGCAATGGTTCAAAGGCCAAACGCTTCAGAGCGAGCGCGAAATCTTGCGCGTGCATCTCGCGCACTTGTCCATGGAACGCCGGGTGCGGATGAAAGAAAACTCCGTGGCGCAGTCTAAAAGTATACGAGAGTCCTTCGTTGGAAACTTCCGGAAGGCCCTCAGCGAGGAGAGGAATGATTTCATAGGGACGCTTGAGGTAGTGATACTGATAAGGTGCCTCAAGAACTTGTGCCATGACACTGAATGCATCGTCGCTGTAGGCCAGCGCAGGATCAAACGTTTCTACGACGTTATCCACACTCAATTCAAGATGATCAGGAACCACCGGACGGGGGCGATAAATGTACATCAAAGCGGCGCACAGACTTAGACCACCGACGACAAAAACCGGAATAAATTTTTTCATCCCACCATTCTAAGAGGGACGAGGGAGAATGTCAGCGAAGCGAGTGGTGTGGCCTAAAAAACGTTCGACAGCTTCGTGCGCGGTTCCAAAGGCGAGTCCCATGCCATGGCCGCTGAAGCCTCCGACAAAAGTTGTGTGGGGCAAGAACGGCACAGCGCGTACATAGGGTCTTTCTTCCGCCGTGAAACCCATGACTCCTGACCAACGGGCCGCAACTGGCAGTGGCTCAGCGAGCATTTCTTCCATATAGGCCTGCAGAGCATTTTGAATCGTCGCCGTTGTCTTGTCGAAGTCAGAATTCTCCTGAGCTTCATCAATCAAACGCATTCCTCCCACCAACATCGCACCTGACTGTGCTTCCTGACGGAAGTAAACCTTGTGGGCCGGGTCATAGAAATTTCCAACAAAGCGGCGCTCACCCACCTTCAACGCCACCATCTGTGCGCGCTTGGGTGACACCCATCCGGCGAGGCTAGGATGAAATTGTCCTGCATAACCGTTGAGCGCCAAAAACACATGTTGAGCAAGCCCAGTGCTGCGTGAGCATACTAAACGCACGCCTCTGCCTTCAGACTCACCCCACGCCACCGCCTGACCTGTGATGAAATTCACACCTAGAGATTTGAGATGAGTGGCCAGACTCTCGAGGAGTTTCACCGGATGAAGACAACCTTCCTGAGCAAAAGAGAGACCGCTACCAACACTTTTAAAACCGGTGTCTTTGACAACGCTTAGACCAGCCACTTTCATCGAGCTCAGCAACTCATGGTGCTCGTCTCTTTGTTTCTCATCGCGATACAGCGTGGTGCTCCCCCAGAATTGTTGGTCCACTTGGAAGCGTGCAAACAAATGCTCACGCATAAGACGCAGGCTTTCTTGCTTGAAGTCCCAGTAAGCAGCCGCGTCTGTCGCTCCGTACTTTTGCACGAGTTGCGCTAAGTAGAACGTGCTGCCCGCGGTATTAAAGCCAGCGTTTCTCCCACTCGCGCCTGCGCCAATGCTTTCAGCCTCGATGAGAGTAATTTTAGTGCTGGGGGATTTCTGCGTGAGCCAGTACGCCAGAGAGAGTCCCGCTAATCCGCCACCCACAATAGCAACATCGCACTCCCAAGGAGTGCTTGCTGCGATGGATTTTTGCCAGGGAGATTGGGTCATACCCAGACGATACTTGGAAAGCTATCGGTTAGGAAGCCTTGCGATGCTTGGCCTTACTTACTTTTTTAACGACCTGGTTTTTGATTTCTGGGTAGAAATCTTCCAGATATTCATTTTTGTAGCGCATGAAGATTTGATAGTTGTGAAACTCCACCTCACCCATCATGCCAATCTGTTCATCGAGCGACTTCTTAAAGCACATCTCAATGTAGTTCAATTGGAAGGGGTCGAGACCGGTGAAGAAGTCCTCCGTCAAAGGAGTGGCTTTCAATAAATCGCGAATTGTGTGTGCATGTGTCATAGCGATCTCCCTCTCGCGTCCGTTCTCTCAAGGACTTATCGGTATTTTCGCACGAAGGTTGATAGACAGTGTGGAGGAATTCTAGACAGCAGGCCAAACAAGGAATTACGCTTAGATATGGGTCTTACTTTTCAGACTTATTTTGTCGGAAATCTGCTTTTCTTGGTGTTGTTGATGAAAGCAGTCACTTATAGGTTAGCGCACGCTAACCTTCCCGCGACGTGGTGGTTCTCTCCGCACCTCGTAGCGAATTTCAAAACGCACTCACCGGCGCGCTTCAATCTGCTCGCACGCCAATTTATTTTTTTCCTGCTGAGCTTCTGTGCTTGGTGGGCACTCACCTTGCTGCCGTCAACTCTAGCGCTCTACATCTCGTTCTTATTGATTTGGTTTTCCACTGAGTGGTTAGGCGCAACTTTGGGATTACTCACTCTCCAACGAGGACTACCACTCATCCACAACGATCCATGGAAGGCCCTAGGTCTTATGGATTTCTGGGGACGGCGCTGGAACATTTGGGTGAATACTTGGCTCAACCATGTGGCTCATCATCTTTTCTCGCGCCACAATGTCTTTCGCCCCATCGGTGGCTTTCTCTTGAGTGCGATTTTTCATGAGCTGATGTTTGCGGTGCCCTATCAATTGGCGACGGGCGAGAGAATCTACGGCTACATGACTTTGTATTTTTCTGTGCAAGCGATAGGTACAATGATCGAAAGACGGTGGTTCAAAAAAGCACCGGCATTTTTGCTTTATCTGTGGACCTGGGCGTGGATTCTGCTGCCGCTCCCCTTGTTCACCCACGGTCCTTTCTTAGCACTGTTTACTGGAGTCTCCCCATGAATGAAAAATTGCTCTCTGTTGGGCTTGAGATGTTGGTGCTGGTGGTGATCGCGGGGATTTATTATTTCTGGCAGCGCCATCGTATTTTGCACGGGCCCCGCAATTGGCAAGCGAGCAAGCTAGTGGAAGTCTTTCACATGGGACTCGAGTGCGACACACCAGAAAGTTTTCGCGACATCGAAGGCTTTCTGGCAGACACCGAGAAGCGCATAGGGTCTGAAACTCCGTGGATGAATGGTGAGTACATCCGTCGCTGGAAAGACGCCGCTTTACCGGAAAATATCAAGGCCCTCTTAGGTGACTGTGCTGAGTGGCTGGATCAGTCCCAACCCAAAACACGATAGCCCTGATCGGCGAGACATTGATTCACATAGCGCTGCTTGAGTTCATCAGGTGAAAGCGCTCCACCCACGGCACCCGCTCCTGTACCAATCGCTGCTCCACGTACGAGACTGCCACCGAAGTCCCCTGTAAGAGCACCGCCAATCGCTCCAATCGTAGCTCCAATCGCCGCGCCTGCGCCGGCACTCTTCGCGATCTTTTTGCCCTCGCTACTTTCCAAGTAGGCATCTGCATCGGCGATACATTTATCGACATCTTTTTTTGCGGCCTCTTTGCCGACTTCTTTCAATTTCTCATTGGGATAAAGCGTGGGTTTTGAGGCGCATGCACCCAAGGCCAAGAGTAAAACGAGCCAAGAATTTTTCATGTAGGCCTCCTGTGTGGTACTCATTGTAGCTCATGGAAAAGAAAAATTACATCACGCCTCAAGGACACAAGGCTTTGACAGACGAACTACATCAGCTACTTCGTGTCGAGCGCCCTGAGGTCTGCCAACTGGTCCAATGGGCCGCGGCGAACGGAGATCGCTCAGAGAACGCCGACTATCAGTACGGCAAGCGGCGTTTACGCGAAATAGACCGACGCGTTCGATTCCTCACTTCCCGCCTGGATGATGCCGTGGTGGTGGATCCTGCCACTGTGCGTTCAGAGAAAGTTCAGTTCGGCGCGACTGTCACTCTGCGCGATGAGGAAGGGCGAGAAAGAACCTGGAGCATCGTAGGAGTCGATGAAATCAACATCGAGTTAGGACGTGTCAGTTGGCAATCCCCCCTTGGCCGTGCGTTGATAGGTAAAGAATTAGATGATGAAGCCATAGTCGTAAGCCCTCAAGGCCAAACTACGGTGGAAATTATCGCCATTAAATATGTCACTTTAACCTGAGAGGTTTACATGAAAATGTTGATGCTTGTTTTATCTATGAGTTTTTCTTTGTCTGCTTTCGCCTTCTACAACGACCTTGAATGTGATGGCTATTCGGCTCAAGGTCAACGTGCTGTGATCGAAGTTGAGCGCGGCTTTGGCGGCAGCATGCGTGATGCACGCACCATCGTTTACGGTGCTCGCGGCACGAACCCAGTTGAAACTCGCTACCGCATTTACCAGGCCCGTCGCTTCGGCTCACGCATCGAGTACATCGGTGATGCAGGCTTTCGTCTTGAAGTGGACGTCTTCCCGGATCAAGCACCACGTTGGGGCCGCACTTACTGGGCTAATTTCAACGGTTTGAGCGGTCTTCGTTGCCGTTACCCGAACGCGCAGTAGTTCACTCAGTCTTTCGAAAAATGAGGGCCGCCAATCGAGCGGTCCTCCCCTCGCAGAATTTGCCCAGCGACAAAAATCCCACCCCTCCTGAAAATAGAAGAAAGCTTAATTCAGCGAAGGATGCCCATGTTGAAATGGTTTATTGGTGGATTACTCCTCTCTTCGATTTGTTCTCATGCCACGGACGTCCAGTTCGATCGCAAGGATAAATTCCAAGGAGTCTCCGTCGAGTCGGGTAAGAACGATAACGTTCGCGCTTATCGAGCCCACTTCACTCACATCATTCCTGCCTCAATTTTAGAAGTCCGCGCTGGCATCGTGAACTTCACTGAGAAATGTAACAATCAGCACAGCAAACGTCGGCAGTGGATCAACCACGACACCCACTGCGCTTTTCCCAATGAATCAATGGTGGAAACTCGTGTGGAACGTAATTTAAAACCACACGCCCCTCTACAAGGTGAAACCGATCACTACATTCTCTCTCGTCGTGGCTACAACCGCGGTTCCTATCAGTACCAAGAGCTCGTGCGAGAGTTCAGTCAGCAAAATGGTGAAGTGATCGAGATCCGCCAAGAGATGCTCTCCGAACATGAAGCCTCACAATGGCTCGCATCAGCTCCCCTACCGTTTGATCACTCCTTTGATCACTTAACCACAACCTACGTTCTGAAGAAGCTCTCAGACTCGAGCACTGAACTGCGCTACGAACAGCGTGCTGAAACCACTCACTGGTTGTTGAATAAAGAAATTATCGTCCCGCAAGTACTCGCGGGACTCAGTCGTGGCGCCAAGGATGTTTGGAAATCAGTGGAAGGCCATCAGCAGCGTAGCCGCCAGCTGGCCTCCCAGAAATACTAGAATAAAGAAATCGCTGACCCGAGCTGAATGTAGACACGCTGGCGTGCGCGAGGCTTCTGGTCGCCAACGCCGTAAGCTTCGATAAACATCGATTCACGGCACGAAGTCCCAAGATTCAACACATCACACTTACCAGTTGTGCCCATGTCCAAGACGGCTTCTTCATTGGCGCCATTGAGTGTGATCGTTTTGGCACCCAAGTCTTCATCGATCCAATCAATCGGGCCCTCTGCCCCATTGCCCGCAGCGACTTTAATTTTGATTGGGTAAGTAAACTTGAAGTTCTTCCCATCCAGCAAACGAACCTTCATGACAAAACGGCTCTCGCTGTCTTTCGGGCGCATCATCGGTGAATTACGGCCACCAGCTCCACCGCGCTTGAGAATTTTATTATCGATGGTCACCTGCATGCTTGCGAGTTCTTTGCCATCGGCAGAGAAGTTTCTTGGCGCGAGGCTTTCTTCGATCAACTGACGGAACTCACCGGCGTTACGGCGAAGATTGGCACGAGAATCGGCAAAGAGTAATTTCTCAACCCATTCTTGTTCATCCAAAGCCGGGTGACCACGAGTGAAGCGCATCGCCTCAAGAGTCAGATCCGCTGTTTTATAAAGTCCGTCTTTACCCCACTTCGTGATGGCGCGATCTAGAATGTCTTTCATCAATCCACCGAAAGCCTCACCATCATCGTGGGCTTCGTTAGCGAAGTTGAAAGCAGAAACGTTATAAATGCGCTGACCGGCGCGACCGGGGAATTCGCGCTGAAAGGAAGAGGCCTGCAACACGACTTCGGCGAGGAAGTCGGCGATGCCTTCGTGAAAACCTTCACCTTTCACCAGAGTGATCTCTCCCAACAGACGATCGATGATACCGTGGCCAATCTCATGCCAGATGGTGGTGTTATCACGAGCGAAGTTCGAGGCACTCGGTGTGTAAGTCGTGAAGTTAATGGTGTCGTTCAAGTAGAACGCGTTGTTCTTGTAGAACGGATCCGGATTGTAGAGGTAGGCTTGAAACTTACGTTTTGAAATCTCCGGGTCGGTGAAGCCCAAAGCTTGCAACTTCTCCATCATTTCTGTGACGGCCCAGTACACTTGCACTTGATCAGTGCCATCTTTTAAATAAGCTTCCACACTGTGGTTGGCGTCACGCGCTGGTGCGACCATCAGATCAGCGGGCGAACCGTAGGTGCGTCCACGCAAACCTGTTTTAAAGAGGACCGCCAAATCTCCACCCGGTGCGGCGACCATATCTTGTTGGATATCTGCACCATATCTCCAAGCAAGAGTGTTCTCTGGAACGATCTTGCGCGCGCCAGGGTGAATGTTAATGCTCACGTAGCGGCCATCAAGCACGAGACCTTCTGCTCCGGCGAAAGCGTTATCCACGGGAACAATTTTTTTACCCGCATCATCGGCCATGGCACTTATTAGGGCGTAGCTCCAGAAGCCCTGCTGCACGCCTTCCATGGTTGAGCCACGTTGCTCATCATATTTGCTACGCAAAAGAGGTAGTTTGTTTAAGACGGCAAAGGGGTCATTGGCCTGCACGACAGCTTTGTCGTTGAGGTATTTCAACTCGAGGACTTCTGGTTCCATGGTTTCAAGCGGATTGTACCAATTCTGCTCGTAGACTTTGTAGCCCATCGCCTCAACGGGCGGAAGTTCGGCCTGGTGATGCTCACGGTAACTGCTCGCGATGATTTTACCTGTTGAGTGAAGGTAGCTGACAGTATGAATACCGCGCTGACCTTCGCCAGTGAACACGCGCACAAAGGCTTCATCTTTCCAGGCGTCTTCGTGCTCAAACTTCGTTACGGTCGCATCGTGGTGAGCGGAAATGACTTTGCGAACTAATTTCTCCTGACTCGCGAGATTCTGCGCGCTCTCAAGATAGTTCTTCTGCAGGAAACGTTCTGTGGATTTCGCGACGAGGCCAAAGCCATTCAGCAGCGTTGGCTTATCAACGTGAGCTTCGGCCACGATGATCTGGCCCATTTTATTTTTCCATATGCGAAGGCGCGTGCCCATGATCGGCTTGCCAGCGCGCATCTGCACGAGCATTTCAAAATTCGAAGTCGCCAAACTTGTGCGCTCAACCAACGAGAAATCGGTCGGCTTGAGATTCGTTCCGACTCGCGCATTCACCAGTCCAATGACTTGAATCGTGGTTGCACCTGCGGGCACTTGGGTCAGTCGACTCTTCACGATGTCCGCAAAGACGGGCGTCGCCAAGAGTGCACAGCAAATTCCCAGTGAGACACTTTTCAATGAACGCATGCCAGATCCTTTAGTTAGACGTAAGGCATTTTAGCAACCCCTGTGATTTCCTGGAGAAAATGCCCCTGGACCAGTAGAAATTACAGGACTCGGGGGGTATAACGCCGGCACATGAAACGCTTTCGCCGGGTCTACATTGAGATTTCCAATATCTGCAATCTGCAGTGTACGTTCTGCCCTGAGGTGGAGCGCCCTAAACAAGTCATGTCCCAGGCCCAGTTTCAGCAAGTTTTAACCGATGTGGCGCCTCACACGGATGAGGTGTGCCTCCATCTTATGGGTGAGCCGCTGTCCCATCCTGAGTTCCCAGCGATCCTCGCCGAATGCACCCGCCAAGATATGCCCGTACAGCTCACCACCAACGGAACACTCCTCGGGAAATTTCACAGTGATGTGTTCTTTAACTCGAGTCTGCGCCAGATTAATTTCTCGCTCCACTCGTTCAAAGATAATTTCCCAGGGAAAGACTGGCGTCCGTACCTCTACGAAGTTTTGGATTTCACCAAACTCGCCCTCAAAGAAAAACCAGAACTCTATGTGAATTTCCGTCTGTGGAATCTACCGACGACCACGGGAATGAAAGACGAGAACCAAGACTTCATGGATGAGATTCAGGGCTATTTCAACATCGGTGTGAATGAGCGAGTGGATGTGGCCCATCGCCGCTCGAAGAACATCATCGGGCGAGCCTACTTCCACTTCGACACTCGCTTCGAGTGGCCCTCTCTGAGCGCACCTTTCATTTCAGAGAAAGGCTTCTGCCACGCTCTCTCTCAGCACGTCGGCATTCATGCTGACGGGCGTGTGGTGGCCTGCTGCCTGGATAAAGAGGCCGGCAACAAGCTGGGGAATGTTTTTGAGCTGCCTTTTAGCCAAATCATGGGTCTAGAGCTCACCCAAAAAATGCACGAAGGCTTCCAAAAAGGGCAATTAGTGACCGATCTTTGCCAGCGCTGCACTTTCATCTCGCGCTTCAAAAAAGCGCCCCTACCAGTCACACTCTAGGCCGCCCCGACACAAAATCATCGCAGGGGGGTTGCGCTACGGAAAAAATACGGATACTATTTCTTTGTACGGAAAAACTACGGAAGGATGTTCACCATGGCCCTGACGAAAAAACAAAAAGACGTTCTCGACTTCATCACTGAGTTTAAGCGTGAGAAAGGTTACGCCCCAACACAGAAAGAAATCCAAGCACACTTCGGTTTCAAGTCACTGGGCTCAGTGCAGGACTACATCAAGTACCTCACACAAGGCGGACATCTGAACAATGAATCCAACTCGGTTCGTGGTTTGACTCCGGCCCATATGTCCTCCCAGGGAACCGAGGAGATTCCTCTTCTCGGTAGTATCGCAGCCGGAGTCCCCATCGAGGCGATCGAGAACACCGACACAATCGCTGTGCCGATGACCATGCTCCGTAAGGGCAACCACTACGCCTTAAAAGTGAAAGGCGAAAGTATGATCGAAGACGGTATCTTGAGCGGTGACATCGCTGTGATCCGTCAGCAGAACCAGGCCGACAACGGCCAGATCGTTGTAGCGGTGATTGATAACGAAACAACACTTAAGCGTTACTTTAAAAAAGCGAAGCAGATCGAACTTCATCCTGCTAACAGCACGATGAAGCCGATCATCCTCAAAGATCGCGAGGTTGAAATCCGCGGTGTCATGGTGGGATTACTTCGCGTGTACTAGACACCAGCTTCAGAATCTATTCGTAGCGAACAGATTCTAGGAGCTGAGGAGAAAAAACCGAGGCGTGCTTCCTGCACGTCGCAGGTTTGAGCGACGATAGCGACGACGAAGATGACGGTACGAATGATTCTGGCCCTCAACTCATAAGTCATGGAGGACAAAATGAGCACACACACACAAGCTTCTGATCTCTCTTTTAATGACCTTGGCAGCCGCCTCTGCTCTCAAATCACCGAGCGCTATGGTGTCGACCAACGTCTGGCCAGTGAAATGGCCTGGGACCTTCTTGAACTCATGGCCGCAATTGATAGCGACCTCGATGCCCTAGATAGGTTCTACATCTCGTAGCCCTTAGTTCGCACACACATTGAGTTGGCCTTCGCTGCTGGGAATCTAGCGCCACGGCCTTGCTACGTCTAAAAACTGCCCTTCCTGCACGGAGGTATTGATTATGGAAATTAAAGAATTACTCGCAGCTGCTCGCCACATTCGCCCCTGGGTGTTGTTGGTCTTCACTGTGATTGCCTTTCAGTCCCTCAAGAATGCCAATCCACCTGATGTGGTCGCGGCTCAAGAGCATCAGCCCATGACTATGCTGGTGGCACAACGATGAGCTTCACAGTCATGCCCCATGAAGTTTCAAGTCAGCTGCGCGATTTCTCACCCAAGAAGCGCTTTCCTCCCAGAGAGCTTTACAGTGAGATTCGCCAGCGCTTCTTTGATAAGTACGGCTACTGGCCAGGAGCGCTCTGTGGCTTTGATGAAGATGAAATTAATGAAGAAATGATTCTCTCCAGACCTTCGAGGCAGGCGCCAAGTCTGGATGAGTTCTTAGATATTGCTAACTGAAGTAATAGGATTCAATGATGTCTTTATCCAACCCCTGGTTCTGGAAGTGGCGAGCAAGAAACACACCTTTTACGACGATGTGGTTCTTTACCAGTAGACCGCAAGTTTTCCCTTTGATGGAAATGAACTTCGCATTGTCTGGAACGAAAGGTGCAAAATCAAAATCTCCGCGGCCTGCATCCGCGAGATAGCTGCGGGCCTCTCCTTCGCGGGAGGGGTCCCAATCTTCAAACTGAAGACCTAATTTTTTGAGCGTATAGCCAAAAGGACAATGCACACACGCCGACTTGCAGCACGTGTTACGCGCTTTGAGGTAGGCACTGGTGAACACCAGGTTGCCGTCCTTGTCTTCATAACTCTTTACTTCGCTCATAAGCCCCTCTGAGTTTATAATCCTAGCATGATGCTTTTAATTTGGCTTCTGCTTCTCTCTCCCGCTCAGGCCCAAATGGCCATCGAGCGTCTGTGTTTTGTCTCAGATGCTGAGGCGCTTCGTGCTCGCCCGCTCGTCGAAGTCGTACTCGTGAAGGGACAAGACCGCGTCGAGGTCGATGGGCGCTGTTTAAATGTAACCTGTGATGTGAAGCGCTCAGAAATTCTGAATCGTTGGGTGAAAACTCGTTTGCCCCACGCCGAATCCACTTTTTCGTCACTCGATATACCTGAGCTTGAGTGCGATATGCTGGCTTTGAAAAAAATGAACAAACAAAAAGCACAATCAAACGTGCAGGTCGATGGCCGTAACTTTCAAGTCAGTGCGGGAGATGAACGCTCAGAACAAGTCGAGGAACACATCCTGAAAGTTACATCCGGTGGAACGGCTACCTTAATTATGGGAACGAATGAACTCAAGATCACCTGCACCGCCAGTCCCGGTGGGACCTATCGCCTAAAATTTTCTCAGAGATATATCTCTCCACCACCCGTGATTGTGAATGGAATCCTGGTGCAACCAGCGCAACAAGAGAATGCTGCCTCCGTTTCGAGCGAGCTAGAGGCTCGGAAGAACACACCTATTAATATTGGGCAAATATCTAAGGATCTAAGTAATAAAGATAAAGAAATCGGCATCCCGAGCGGTTTGACCTATGAAAACACGAGTGGAAATGAAGTCGTAGAGTGGTCACTCGTCATTCGCTGATAAATATCAGGAAAACCTTTTCCCATTTCGGACGATAATATCTTCCAGGAAGGGAACAACATATGGCGCGCGTTTTAATTCTCGATGATGAAGTAGAAATCCTAAGATTGGTGGCAGAAGAACTGAGACAGCAAGGTCACCAAACCCTCGCCGTACGAACTCCCCAGCTCGCTCTGGAAATTCTTAATATCCCGAGCAACCAATTTGACCTCGTGATCTGCGATGTCGTCATGCCAACCAAGAACGGCATCGATTTCGTAAAGGAAGTGAAGAACATGCCGTGGTTCGACGGCGAAATTGCCATCATGAGCAGCTACGCTTCGATGTTGGAAAAAGAGATCGACGAAGCCGGTGTTAAACATGTGCTGAAGAAACCATTCACCATTGAGGGACTCGTCATGATGATGGCTTCCTACAGCGCGATAGTGACTTAGTAGCGCGGGACTTTGAGGCTATCGAAGTCATGGTAGAGGGCCGTCAGCCGCTGGTGAAGACTTTGCAAACTCGTAAGATGCTCGGAACTGGTATTCTCTTCTTTTAAGCGCATGATTCGCCCCAAAAGAATCACAATGAGATTTCCTAATTCATGTCGAAGAGGGGCAACCTTGATGAGCTCTTGGCGTTCAATGGCCCAGGCGATTAAAATGGCGGCGACTGAATCACTTAGTCCGCCAGCACCAACCAGGTGAGCAAGCCCGGTCCGCCGTGGATTTTCTTCGGATGCTTCATAGAAATACAGATCCGCTGAGGCTGACTCGAGGGCTTCGAGTTCTACTCCTAGGGCGGTGGCACAAGAAGATAAGTGAGTAAGCACAGTCGTGGCAGGGATGGAGCCTAAACGGTAAGTAAGTTTCATAGTGAGCTGATTCTCCCTTGGCCTACCCTGGGTCACAATAGCTAAATAATCTCATTGAATACATGTGGTTACGATACAAACATTACTTTTTTGTTAATTTTATCCCAAAACAATGGCAATCATTATCTATTTTGTTAAGTTTTAAGGGCCGATACTGACTTCATCGAACAACACACCCAAGGAGGGGTTATGAAGTTGATGACAGTATTCGCTTTGATTCTTAGTACGCATGCAGTGGCCGGCGAAGAGATTTTGCGCAAGGTTGATAAGCTCCTCTCTCGGGACGACTATCGCTCAGCTTTTCAATGTGGGGATACTGCGAAAGAAAATTCACAGAGTCGCTTTGGCTCAGAGGTGTATGACTACAGTACTGTTACTTACGTAAAGGAGTGCGGAGCCCTGACTGTCGTTGAGTCAAAAGACGAAGAAGATGAGGAGGATGTTTGGAGTCATTCCATCTCTGAGGCCCAGTACAAAGCAGCCTTCGGTAATCCGCTTCGTATTTTTGATAGTGCGAGTGGCATGAAAATCCAGGCGGGTCGCTTTGACTGGGAGTCGGCGACAGCGCGTACGCTCAGCTATCTTGGGAAAAAGCGGAATGCCCTAGTCGTTAAAGGTCGTGGAGACGTTTGCTTTGAAGATGAAGAAGCCAACCAAGACTGCGCTCAGGCGGAAGTAACCGTCACCATCGTGCAAGGAGTGCCTTTCCTCGCGCGCATGGCACAGTCCTCGATCTTCATTCCTGCTTGGGACCTGGGTGCCAACACCAACATCAGTTCCTTCAATAGAAACCACTGAACAATATCCAAATCCTGGTGCTAGCATCTTTGCATGAGCACCAGGATTTTTGATTTTCTCGACTACAAAATATTTATTCAGAAATGGGTAGAGGGCCGTCCCAAGAAAGGACGGGGAGAATTTTTAAAAATGTCGAAGGCCATGAACATCCAGTCGAGCCAGGTGAGCCAGGTCTTCAATGGTACGCGAGATCTGAACCTCGAGCAGGCCGATACCCTCGCCGATTATCTCCAGCTCAGTATCCCAGAGAAGCGCTACCTTTTCGACATGATCAATTTCGCACGGGCCGGTACGAAGAAATTAAAATCGTTCTACCAAGTATCTTTGCGGGAACAAAAAAAAGAAGCGGATAAACTGCGTAACCGTCTCAAGGTGAAACGCGCTTTAAGCGACGCTGAGAAATCGATCTTCTACGCGGATGCGATCTATTCTCACGTCCATCTCCTGACTCATATCCCAGGGATGAATAGTGCTGAAAAAATCGCCGAAAAACTTAAGCGTGACGTAAATCAAGTGAAGCAAATCGTCGACTTCCTGATCACCGCTCAGCTGATTAACATGACCTCCAAAGGTCTGGTCCCTGGAACGGGCAGCACACATGTCGATGCCCACTCACCCCACGTGCTCATGCACCATCGCAACTGGCGCCTTAAAGCGATGCAAAAGCAAGCGCGTCAATCTGATGAGGACCTGTTTTACACAGGCCAGATGACCATGTCCCGAGCTGATTTTGAAGGTTGTAAGGAGATATTAAGAAAAACGCTTGAGGAATTTTATAAGATCATCGGACCTTCGGTGAGCGAACAGCTGTACGGCTTTAACTTCGATTTTTTTGAAATAGAGGAATGAACATGATTTTCGTCCTTCTCTTGACCGCATTTTTCTCAACCGCTCAGGCCGGAGGCGTGAACGGTGGAGGCTCAGACCATCTTCCGGCCGACTTTGGGGCTGCTTGGTTCTTGGATGGCATTCCGGCACGTAACATTGGTGTTTGTTTTGTCCACGATCCCACGACTTTCCCCGTCGCCCCTGAGGAAGTGAAAGCACAATTCACGGCCGCCATGAAGACTTGGGAAGACTACATCACAACTCGCAAGATTGATGTGGAGGCCGACGAAGAAGAAGATGTGGATCCGATCTACTTGAAGCTCGTGACACGTTTTCGTTTTCTCACGTCTTGCACCGGTGCCGATCTTACGATCTACCTCGGCGTGAGCACTCCCGAGATTGACGATATTAAAAAGCAAATGTTTGACCCGATTGCCTTCGCTCATCGAGTTAGCTACGACGAAAAAATGGGCTGGGGCAAAGGGATCATCTGGCTCAAGGGCACGGACTCCAGTGGCTTCATTTGGAATCTCAATGACCACCTGAACCTGCGAGGCATTTTTACCCATGAACTCGGTCACGTCTTAGGCAATGAGCACATGGACGGAACGATCATGGACACTGCTTTTGCCGATAAGCTCTTTTCTACAGAAATTCCGCGCGACGCTTTCTACTGGGAAATCTACAAGCACGACATGACCAGCATCGACTCATACAACGAACTTGTGCAGCTTCTCGGTGGCATTCAGACCCTCCCAGAGGGTGGCATGTGGATGGCAGGAACAAAAGCCGAAGCAGAGGCCTTTAAATTCGTGATGGGACGACTGCCAGTCGGCACCGTGAAGACGAATCTGCGTTTTGAAGCCACGAATAGGGACCAAAACCTCTTTGGAACCTACGACCTCAATGACGACCAGGGCAGCATCAGCTTGCCCATCACCATGCCTACTCATACTCTTAATTTCACAGCCGGTGAGCGCCACATTTTTAGCCGATTTTTAATTCGTGAGAATCAAAACATCACCCACTATCTTAAACACAATGCTGACTCAAAAATCATCAGCCTTACGGGCAGTATGATCCTGCGAGGTAAACCGCTCGCAGTCATGTTTGAGGGCTCGTCACCGATGTTCGAACAGGCACAGTATCCGGAAGACAGTAGAGAGGACGCCCTGCTCATGCATACTTCTCCGTATCGCCTCATTGGACTTGAAGGCAGTGCTCGCCACGTATTGTATGCAAAGAACAAGTGGCAAGAACTCAGCAACGGTGAAGAACGGTCGCATCGTCGGCAACTACAAAAAAATTACATCTACAGATAAAGTGGCCCCGGCCGGGGCCATGAATTCAGTTTCCTTTTGTCCCCACGGCCGAGTGCAGCCAACCAAATTACTCTGACTTGCGGCCGGAGCGAAGTTGGCACGCGGGATGCTTTATGTAATTTGAGCCGGGGGAAGGGACACCACAAAAGTTCACAACACATCCCTGAAGAGACAAGAATTTGTCCTTCGCAAAAATCCCACCCCAAAAATTTCAACGTTCTTACCCCGGCCTCACTCCTCTTTCTCACCAAACACCCTGTAAATTTTCCCCTCCCAACCAAGGCCCAGGCCTTTCCAGGTTATAAGTTCCTTACATTTATCAAAGGAAGCTTATGAAAACCTTGTTTGGCATCATCGCCCTCACCGCCTCTTTGAGCGTGAGCGCTCAATCGTTTGTGCTCCAATCGAACGGCGTACTTCTCTCCATTGATGCCGAAGCCAAGGTTTATGATCTGAACCAATTCATCATGCCAATGAACATTCTCGCCCGTGGCAAGAGCTGGATCCTCGAGAAGAGCCAACTCATCACAACCGTTGATGCGAAAGGCTTCGTCTACAAAAAGACCGGCATGAAAGGACCGAAAGAGTTGAAGGCCAAAGGCGGCTCTTGGTTCTTGTCAGACAAAGGCGAGATGAACGTCGTGACCCTTGATGGCATGTATTACACCTACGACAAAGAAGACCTCTTCAAGAAAGGCGAAATCGTCATTTCTGGTGGCAACTTCCTTGTGATCAAAAAAGACAATGTCCTCTCTATGGTTACAGTTGATACCGTCAAAGGCTTCACCTACACCATCGCTCCTGCCACACTCACGTCTCTTGGTTTAAACCTCGCGACCATCAAAGAAGTCGGCGGGAACTATTTCGTCGATGCGGCCGGCGTGCTCTTCACTGTCGATAAGTCAGGTTTGATTGGTAACAAGAGCAGCATGGGTAAGTTTTCAGGACTTAAAGTTAAAGGTTCAAACTTCCTCGTCGATTCTTTCGGCGGTGTGCGAGTCGTGTTAAACAATGGCTGGATGCTCATGCCTACGCTTCCGAAGAAGATGGGCGCGATCACGAAGTCCGGCACAACTCATGCGTGGGACGCAGAAGGCGAGTTCTTTAGCTTCGCAGAAAGCGCTCCGGATGCAGAAGTCACCAGCACCAACGCAGCTGTGTTTAGTGGCGTGCTCAATAAACTCATCGCAGAGCCGGCGGAACAAGTTGATCCGCGCACAGTCGCAAACTAAAAATGCGTTGGCTTCTCCTCCTCACTTTACTCACGGGAATGGCCCACGCTAAAAGCGTGGGCTGTTTGCATAAAGGGGTTGAACTTCCTGCCCCGCTACTGCCTTCATCGGCCCCCCAGAATTGGCAGAGTGCCTTTGACGATACTCATCGCCTGTTGTGCAAAAATCTCAAAACACCGAATACTTTCTTTCGTGGATATCGAGCTCGCCCCGCTAAGCCTTTCCGCGCAGCCTACCTATGGGATACGGCGTTCATTACCCAAATTTGGCGCCACTGGGATCCACGTATTGCGCAAGAACTCCTGGACTACGTGTTTCGCTACCAAAAACGAAGTGGGATGATTCATCATGCCATTGCCGAGATTCTGGTGAAGCCCCTTCCTCAGCGCGCCACTCAGCCACCTCTGCTATCGTGGGCCACATGGCGCGTGTTTGAAAAATCGCAGGATCACACTTGGCTAGAAAGCGTTTATCCCAAACTCAAAAAATACCAAGACTGGCTACGACTCGAGCGTCGACATGCAGATGGACTCTACTTCTGGCATGACCCTTACGAATCGGGCATTGATAACTCCCCTCGCTTCGCCAATCGTGATGAGAGTTTCTTCGATGACACCCGCAAGATGGCCGCCGTGGACATGTCGAGCTACATCGTTTTGAGCCTCGAAGCACTTGAGAACATCGCCGAAGAGCTCGGCTACCACGAGGATGCCGTCGCCTTCAATCAAGAGCGCGAAGCCCTAAAGGCCACCATCAACTCACGCCTGTGGGATGCTGTGTCTGGCAGCTATCATGACTGGGATTATCGCAAAGAAGACTTCATTCGTGTCCATACGATCTCAGACCTGACACCTCTCGTGGCCGGCATTCCTAACGAAGCTCAGGCTGCGCTGATCTTCTCACGGATCATGGACCCAGCAAAATACAACACGCTCATTCCCTTTCCTTCCGTGGCACGCGATGAAAAGATTTTCGTAAAGGATATGTGGCGAGGCCCGGTGTGGGTCAACATGGCCTACCTCAGTATTCTAGGCATGGACCGCTACGGCTACTCGACTGAAGCGCGGGAAATGTCTCAGCGCTTAGTCAGTGGCGTGTACGCAACCTGGGAGACGGAAGGAAGTATCTTTGAATTTTACGATCCCGATCGCACCGACATCCGAGAGCTTCATCGCAAGAAAGGCAACTGGTGGAAGAAGCTCACCTTGGGCTCAAAACCTGTTAGAGATTTTGTGGGGTGGAGTGGTTTAGTGAATGCACTTTTACAGGAATTTCCCTAGCACTACGGCATCCACTCAAAGAGCTGGTAGTGCTCTCCGTTCATGCCTAGTTTGTTGTAAACCTCTTGAGCCGTCGTGTTGCGCTTATCCACGTAAAGACGAATGCCTTTGTAGGTCTTGCCATCAGTCTTCACAAGATTCTGCACATGCTCATACAACGCTTTGTAGAGCCCCTTCCCACGATAAGCAGGCAGCACATAGACGGAATGAATCCACAGGATGGTTCCGTTGCGCCAGTCACTCCACTCAGGCACTGTCAGCAAGCAACCAGCGACCTTGCCATCCATTTCCGCGATCCAGTACTTGCCCTTACTAGGGTCATCGATCACCGCCTGCACTCCGAGGGTGACAGTCGGGGGATCAAGTTTAAATTCTTCGGTTTCCCACGCCATCTGCACCTGCAGTTGCGCGAGGACCTCGATGTCGTAAAACAATCCGGGACGAATTTTCACTTGAGGACTCCACGCACCCGCTGGGCGAATTCGCGAAGGGCATCGTTCATCGGCTTGCCTGCGTCCATGACGGCACGTACTTCCGCCGCTTGCAGATAATCACTCATCTGATCGCCCGCATCTTCTTGTGTCTTCACTGGCGCGACACCCGTTGATTCAAACTCGTCGGCGAACTTATTCAACTCTTCGACGTTGTATTTTGAGACCAGCTCTTTAATGATTTTGATATCCATTCTATGACTCCGAAAATTTCTTCACGAACTCGCGGAAGCCTTCTTCTTTGGTGATATTCACCAGGTCTTGCGGCTCGCCAGCTTTAAATCCGCCTACAGAAGGTAATCCTGGCAATTCGATCATCTCTTTGATCTTGGGATTCTTCTCCACATCGATCTTGTAGATCGGGATATTGAATTCCTTGGCGACTTTCTCAAACATCGGCGCGGCCACACGGCAGGCACCACACCACGAGGCAAAGAAATCGATCAAGACTTTCGGTTCTTTCTCAATCACGGCCATAATAGTGTCATCATTCAATTCTTGCATATAAACCTCAAAGGATGATGCGTAGAGAGTCCAAAGTGAGCTGCGCTTCACCCATGGCCTTCTCTAGCTTAAGTCGTTGTGTCTTGAGCGCTACAATTTCTTGCAGCGAGACGGTGGGATTCACTTCGCGCAGTTTTTCTAAGCGCGTGATCTCTGTTTCAAAATTCGTTTTCATATCAGTGAGGAATTTATCCTTGTACTGCTTCGCTCTCGGCACGGCGGCTTCTTTGCCTTTCTTGAGCAAATCTTTAATCACATCACGAGGCAGACCTCGGACTTGAGTCACTTTCTCCGGTGTCCCACCGGTCACGCCATCATCCACCATTTTCTTGGGAATCTTGGCGGTGACATCCACGCCTTTTGAATTCAACAACACACGCAAGGGTGTAGGGGGAAACCATTTCTGCGGCTGCAAGCGGCGATCGGCCATGCAATGCAAAGTAAAGAACGCTTCTAGTAAGAAGGGCTCCGGTGCTTTGGCTTTCCAGGTCGCCACGGTCACGTTACCCATTTCTTTGGAAGCGACCAACTCCATGATTCCAAGAACCATCATATGATCCCAAGTCAGGAACAACAGTTCAGGGCGACGTTGCGCCACTTCGCGCTTAAATGTCACTGAGACACCTTCGTGTGGCAAACCTGGAAAGTGCGGCAGGTACATGTTGTCGCTTGGCTTGAGATAGTAGCTATCGCCATCCAAGTCTTCGACATCTACGCCTAAGCGTTCGCACAGTGCCAGCATGAATTCACGCAAGGCCGGCGCACCCTCTACGTCTTTCAGTGCTTGAATATGCCCTTGGGCTTTTTTCTCGTCGTAAGAGTTGAGTTCCACCAAACGATCTTGCCCGTCCTCTAGACGTTCTTCGATCTGTTCGTGCTCGGTCTTGGTGCGTTTTAAGAGTGCATTGAATTTTTTCTCATCAATCTCATTGCTCTCAACCAACGGTGCAAGGTCTTCGCGTACAGTGGCGAACAACTCCGAAGCCCCACGTGGAGATGATTCAAAAGCGTTCAGGCCTTCATGATACCAGCGGAAGAGAATTTCTTCTGAACCACCCGTGAGATACGGCACATGGATATTAATATCATTCTTCTGACCGATACGATCCAAACGACCAATACGCTGCTCTAGCAGATCGGGAAGTTTCGGCAAATCAAACAGCACTAAGTGCTGGGCAAATTCAAAGTTACGCCCTTCTGCGCCGGTTTCCGTCGAAAGCAACAACTGCGCGCCCTCAGGATCAGAGAAGTAAGCTGCCGCACGGTCACGGTGCAACAACGGCATCGCCGCATGAAACACGCCAATCTTCGCTGGCGATTTTTGCTTCAATGAGGCTTCGAGAGCGATCACCATGTCTTTCTCATGACACAGCAACAGAGTCTTCGTTCCTTTAGTGGCGACCAGGTGATCCACCAGCCAATCGACTTTGGTGGTGTAGTCTTGTTTCTCGGCCGCCTTACCTTTGCCAGGCTTGAGCGGATACGGATGAAGAATACGCTTCGGGAAAAACTCCGCGAAGCTCGCCATGCGTTTACGCGTATTGCGGAAATACACTCGGCCAGTGCCGTGACGATCCAACAGATCGGCCATGGTCTTTTCACGTTCTTCTGGCGTCGTCGGAATTTTTAAATCGAGAGCTTTGAGTTTCTTCTCTTGAGACGCCGTCAGCGGCTTCGCCCCACCGAGGAATTTCGCAATGGCGGAAATCTCTTGATAGCTGGCGTGCTCTTCTAAGAAGGCGTCGTAGTCATGGAAGCGTTGAGGATCAAGCAAGTGCAAACGGGCGTAGTGACCACCCAAACCCAAAATCTCTGGTGTTCCTGAGAGCAACACTAATCCTTCAGTCTGATTGGAAAGTTTCTCTACGAGCTCGTACTCAGGACTTGGGCGTCCTGGATTCCAGCGCAACTGATGGGCCTCATCCACAATAAGCATATCCCATTGATCGGCGAGCATATGCTCCGCAAGCCACGGGCTTTGCATGAGGTAGCGGATACTCACAATGAAGAGTTGGTTGTCTTCAAAAGGGTTCTCCCCTTCCTCGATGCCTGATTCATGGTTGATCGTAGCAAAGGAGAGACCGAATTTTTTCAGCATCTCCACAAACCACTGATACACCAACGAGTCCGGCACCAAGATAACTGCACGTTCAGCGCGACCGGTAATCAACAAGTGATGCAGGATCATGCCCGCTTCAATGGTTTTACCTAATCCAACTTCATCAGCGAGCATAACGCGCGGACGCGGTCGTGTGGCCACTTCATGAGCGACGTATTGTTGGTGGGGAATCAAAGCGAGGCGTGGACCAGTGAATCCACGCACAGGAGAGAGAAACAAATTACGCTGATGTAAAAGGAGATCGTAGCGCAGTTTGAAAAGTTCGAGAGAATCCACTTGCCCAGCAAAGAGACGCTCTTCGGGACGCGAAAGCGAAAGCGTGTCAGAGAGATGCGTCTCACCCGCTTCACCCACGTCGAGCACATACGTCATGAGTCCATTGGACTCGCGCACATCACGCACGACATGCGTGCTTCCGTCTTGTAACCGAATCTCATCACCAGTCATAAACTGAATGCGTCTGAGTGGTGCGGTAAGTGTTCCATACCGACGTTCAACTTTAGAGGCAGGAAAATAAACCATCACTGTTTTAGGCTCGGTCTCCATGACCATTCCTAAACCAAGTTCTGGCTCTGACTCACTGATCCAACGTTGTCCTACAAGGTAGTTTCTCAAGGGTGACATCCCGGGCAAAATGAAGAAAGATGGTATCCCAAACTGTCGTTTATGGGCAAATGTTGAGGTCAATTATGATGCGCCTTTTTAGCCTTTTTCTAATTCTCAGCCTCACTTCTGTTGTACATGCGCGCCGCAACCCGGGTCCTAAAGCCGGAGTGTGGCGCTTCGAGCTTAAATATCCCAATGTAGACGTGCCTTTTTTGATGGAACTTGAACCCGGCAAGAAAGGCTGGCAGGCCACTCTTATCAACGGCAAAGAGCGCCTCGAACTCGATACGATTGTGGTGAGCAAGGGCAAATGGATCGTGCCACTGCAAACCTATCAAAACTATCTTGAGTTCAGTGCCCTTTCTCCAACCCTGATTCGTGGTCACTTTGTGAAGCCCAACAAAAAACCAGAAGAGCGCATTCCCCTAGAAGGTCGCCCCGGATCATTCCGTCGTTTTGATCGCAACGCCAAGAAAGCCGACGTGAACCTTAGTGGCAAATGGGCCATGGAAATTACCGAAGCTGATGGCAGTAAGTCCCAGGCCATCTTGTTGTTGGATCAAAGTGGCAACAGCCTGCAAGCTTCGATTCTTACGCTGACCGGTGACTATCGCTACATCGACGGCTACGTCAGTGAGACAAGCTTTGAAACCGGCGCCTTTGATGGTGTGTTTAACTTTGTCTTCAAAGGTAAACTCGAAGGGAAATTGCTCTCCGGAGAAATTGCATCCAAGACCACCTCAAAATTCACTGCCAAGCGCGACGACAAAGTCACTCTCCCAGACCCACTCAAGCAAACTCAAGTGGAGAGCATCGATTTTTCTTTCCCCAACATGGATGGCAAGACAGTGAGTCTTTCGGATTACAAAGGTAAACCCGTCATCATTCAGATCTTCGGCTCGTGGTGCCCAAACTGTATTGATGAGCTGGGTTTCTTAGGTCCCTGGTACGAGAAGAACAAATCTCGCGGTGTCGAAATCATCGCCCTCTCTTTTGAACGTGCGCTTTCACCAGAGGACGCACTGAAACACCTCCAGAAAGTCGTGAAGAAGCGCGGAATCCCCTATCCGGTACTACTCGCAGGTACTTCAGGAGCGGACACCCCAGCGACAAAGCTTCCTGGCATCAAGAATTTCATCTCTTTCCCGACGACCATCTTCCTGAACAAGAATCACCAGGTGCACAAGGTGCATGCAGGATTTAACGGTCCAGGCACGGGACTTTACTACGATGAATTCCGAACGATGTTTGAGAAAACTATTTTGGAGCTTGTGCCTTAAAGAAGACGGCATCGGCTGCTGGAACACCATTAAAAGAATGATTCCACGCTAGGCTGTAGCCCGTGACATTGCTCACGATCACAAGATCGCCCTTGGCCAAAGACATCTCCCTTGAGGTGATCTCTCCGATCTTGTCGCCTTCATTACAACTCGCACCGACAAATTTAATCGCGGAGAATTTTTGCGACTCACCCATGTGCATGGGCTGAATCGCGAGGGTGAAAGGCTCCCGCTGCCAACGAAGATGTCCATCCCTTGAAAGAGTGGTCACGGCGTGAGGAATGGTTTCTGTGACTGATCCAACCAAAATCCCCGCAGCACCACAGAGCCAGCGACCGGGCTCAAACACCACCACACGCTGAGGAAACAATCGACGGGCTAACGTCACAAGAGACTCGACCTCTGCCTGGGTCAGTCCTGTAAAGCCTCCGCCCAAATTGACTTGTTGAATCTGCGGACAAGCGTCAACCAGTTTCGCCAAACGCTGAAGACCTTGAGTCAAGGCCGACAAATTCACCGGAATCTCGCCGTGGTGAAAATGCAAAGCTGTGATGCTCTGACGGGTCAGTTCTTCCACTTTGAGTTCATCAACGGCGGTTCCAAATCTCGAATGAAACTGGCCTGTGGAAACATTCACGCGCAGTGCGCGCGCGCTGTCCTTGGGCCAATCTGCATTGAGATGAGCGCCATCCATCACCACTCGTTGCCCCAGACCCGTGTCCCACACTTGTGGAGAAGAGCTCCACACAAGATCGTGCGACTTCAAATGGGGTTTCACCAGGTCCAGCTCCACAGCGTTGCTCACATCAAAACCATTCATGTGGCGAGCCGCGAGCTGCAGGACTTCTTGATGTGGAAAGGACTTCACTGGGAAAATAAACTTCACATGCTCATCACTGAGACCCATTAACGAAGTCATGTTTTTCTCAATCTCAGCGAGATCAAAATAAAAACAACTCGCCCGTGAATGAAGAACGAAGTCTTTTATCGCGTAGGAAAGAAAAGCATTACTCATCGTGCTCGCGTTCCTCATCTTCTTCGTTGGCTTCATCGGCTGCGTAGTCATGGTCGTCGACTGCTGGATCTTCCACAGTCGTTTCCACCGGCGTGCTGACCTGGTAAGCGCTGGACGCTTGATGGACGTAGACGAGCTCTCCGCCGCTGGCACCCGTGCGCCAGGCGAGCCCCGTTTGTCCGAGCATCAAGAGCAATGCCGTGATCATTAAATAAATCTGCAACGAAGGCTTAATCAAAAGAGTGGCGATCGCCAGCACTGAAGCCGCGACGCTGAAGGCGACAAACATCTCGGCACGCTCTTCGTGTTCGTGGAGGTTCTTTTTCCCGACAACTTTCTCCACTACTTTTTCTTCATCTTCCCCGGTTTCCATCGCGAGATAGCCGGTGGCCGTCGTCAAAACCTGCAGACCGGCGACAAGCATCCAGGCGTGTGAGGAAATTTTTTGCTTACGAACAAAAACCATCACCATCAAAGCGATGAGGGGCAGCAGCACGGATAGGGCCAGCGGCAGATGAACGATCTGCGGATGAAGAGGGACAGTCACCATGGGGAAAACCTCCGTTTCCCCCATTATTCCCTGTTAGCGCCGTGAAGTGCAAGCAGCTTACGCCGGGGCGTTGATCATCTCCGTCGGGGCAAACTTGCGCTTCCAAGAGCGAAGCACATGCTTGGGGTAGGCCAGGAAACTAATGCGGCCAATTTGCAGAACCTCATCGCCATTCTTGAAATCCATTAAGTTCGTGTAGAAGTCATTCAACCAGTCTTCCCTGTGACGATAGCGACGATCATGCTCTTCTTTTTGAAACATGTTGCCCTTCACCGACGCACGGAAAACGAAACTCGCTGGATCAAAGACCGCGTCTTTATCGATGTAGAGCTCCCAGCGGAATTTTTCATTGATGGTTTGAGCAATGACGGTGTGCTCAGGCGTTGGTTCCCGCAAAAACGGTGAAGGGTAAACTTCTTCAAAGTGCTGCCCCACATTACCGAGCGATGAAAGCACGCAAGCGACGTTAGAAATCCAGACTGGAGAAATCCATGACGTACGCAACAAGTGGCCCATCACGACCTTGGCGGTGAGCTTATGTGTTAAACCGCCGCCACGAGCATCAGGACGCACGCAGGTGAGTCCGAGGTGCAAGACCTCACCGATACCCGCCACATCTAAAAGATAAGCTGAGCAGAAGCCAATCATGCGCCCCTGAGGGTCTCGGGCCACGGAGATGATGAGGCGCTGATACTGCTGCACTTCGCCGGTGAGGCATTGGTAATAAGGGATCTCATCCAGACAAGTGTTGGCCACCGCGAGAATCTCAGCGTGAAAGCGCTGCAACTCGCTAGCGCCCATGGAGTGGCCCGGCTGGTGATGCAATTCAACAGTGAAAGGTTGGCTTCTCAAGCGAATCATAGAACCTCCTGCTTGTTTCGTTGCTCCAGCGCTCACTTTAAAAGAAGAAACACGTGAAGAGTGTCCTCCTGCTGTTTTCAGTCGCGAGATAAACACGACAAGCAACTTGCCTCTAATTGAAACTCGCTTGCTGCATACGCGTAAATGCTTTGCCAAAAAACTGACACATTTTTAACCTAACCTTGATGATCGTTTTACTCATCTACAGAGGGAAAACACGGTTTTTGTAAGCAAATGTCAGCGATTTAGAACCGATGTAAGACAATGCTTACTTGGCAGAGCTTCGCGATGCCGCTGTAATCATCAGACACACACAAGACAGACCTCTCTTCTAAGGAGATTGAAGTATGGCCCGTCTCAATAAGCATCTGA
>JAUKPQ010022985.1:0-48552 GCA_032273045.1 Chloridella minuta
ACCACTACTACAACGGCAGTTTTTGCGGCCTATGTGCCACCTGTAACTAAACTGTACGTAGTTAAGAACTCAAGTATATATACCGCTACAGTGTATGCAAGTACGGTGGCTGGTAATACTACTGCTGCTGGTACTGGCGTGGCTATCCCTGCTGGTAGAACAGTGGCTATTCGCTGCGACGGTACAAACATTATTGACCAACTAAACTACATTTCAGGCAATTTAAATATTGGTGGTAACTTAACTACTGTTGGAACTATTACCGGTACGATCAGTAGTCCCGGCGGTTTGACTGGTAACTTGACTGGTAATGTAACAGGCAATGTAACGGGTAACGTAGTTGGTAACGTAACTGGTAATCTGGCGGCAGGTTCTGGAACAATCCAGACCACTAACTACACATTTACAGAAGTAGGCGGTGTGCTTTTTATTAAGAACGGCGCAACCAATATTGCCAAGATAGATGCAAGTGGCAACTTAACGGTAATAGGAAACGTAACAGCTTACGGCACGGTGTAATATGGCACTCCCACCATCAGGTACATTATCTTTAGCCAACATCCAAACAGAGTTTGGTGGCACTAATCCTATTAGTCTGAGCGAGTATTACCGTAATGGAGGTCTAGTTCCTAATGCAGCACAAAATGCGTCTATCCCAACATCGGGCGCTATATCTATTGGTAACTTTTATGGTTCAACAAACAGAATTCCTATTGCTATTACTCTTTCAGCCTCCGCATATAATTACGATGTGTACGCAAACCGTGGTGGGTCCTATGTAGCCGGTATATCCGACATTACTGTTACGGTATCGCCCGGTGTTTACATAGGCAGTACGTCTACTGGCACATATGCTATGTTAGTTTCTAGTTCATTTAATGCTGGAGATACGGTAACAATCGTAAACAACGGAACTATTGAAGGCATGGGTGGTACAGGTGGCGCGGCTATATTTGCAGCAAATGCCGGTAATCCCGGAGCTGGTGGTGGTAATGCTTTATTCGTAGCTCGTGCAACCACAATTCAAAACAATAGCATTATCGCTGGCGGTGGTGGTGGCGGTGGTGGCGGTGCAGGTTATACACCAAACAAGGGTGGCTCTGATTGGGGCGGTGGCGGTGGTGGCGGTGCAGGTTATAACCCCGGAGCAGGTGGAGCCGGACCTTATGGTGGCGCATCTGGAACAGTAACTGCTGGTGGCGTAGGTGGTAGTAGCCCATATACAACAGGTGGCACAGGTGGTGGACAAGGCTCGGCAGGTGGATCAGGCGGTGCAATATCAGGAGCCAATCCAAGACCGGGCGGTGCAGGCGGTGCTGCTGGATATTATTTAGTAGGAACATCATTCGTTACATGGACAGCAACAGGCACACGTTTAGGTCTAGTTGCTTAATAAGGAGTTGGTATGAATAGCGTTAATATGAAAATTGTTGGATACGATGAAGACTCGCAGTCTTTATTAGTATCGTTTGCGTCTGATGTAACTAGATCACAAGACCCCGAACAATATCCAGCACTAGCATTTCAACCACTAGCTATGTGGCCTGATGTAACAGACATGGTAGAGATAAAGAAGCGCCTAGCAATTGCAGGTATGCATCAAGCAGAGCGTCAGAAAAGCAAAGAGAACTTTCTTGCTGATCCAAACAAAGTGGCATCACTAAAGTCTTTAGTAGGGCAGTCATTTACTTACCAAGTATCTGACTTAACCAAAGCAGAATCAGAATTAACTACCCCAATTCTTACGGTGTAAACATGGTACGTAAACCTTTTGCTGCATTTGGTCATGTTTTATATGGCAACTACTACGAGTCTGGATATACGGTAGAGGCTACTACATCGGCTGACAGCAAAACTGTGTTGATGTTTTCAGATGGTGACTTAACTGTTCGCGATAAACATACTGGTGCGGTTGTAGATCAGTGCGTTCCCGGTTGGATTAGATATGGTGAGTACGAAAACCGCTCAATAGTTGTAACAGCTAATGCAGATAGCGTTTCATGGTGTTATGACCCAGTAGTTAATCAAGGTCGCACTCCAGAGATAACGCTGTTTAAACTGAGTCAAGGCGAGTCTGCGACTTTGGTTGCTGGAGAAAACCTTTTCTTGTGCAAAGGTACGTTGTTAGTTAATGGAAGTCAGTTTATGGGTCCCTACCAAATTGCAGTTAAGACAGAAGGCAATACTGCTATGGCAGTAACAGATATATATGGGCTTTTGTTTAAATGAAATACGCATCCAAACTTAATTACCAGATTGATCTGCGTCCTTTAGAAGAGTCAACGCTAACGCCATTTCGTGATTACGCAAGATTGCAACGTTATTGCAAAGGTCTGGCAGGGGATTACGATGTACTGGCTGAAGCCGGGTGGTGTGCAAAGAATATGACGGTGAGTAATGAGGATGAACTGATTGATCAACTGCCCGCAGAATTATTGAGCATTGAACGTCCTTACTTGTTGTTTTTGGAATTGCCTGCGATTGACACACCAAACCCAGTGTTGCCAGCGCATAGAGATTATGGAAAGAAAAGCAGCATCAACGTATATCTTGAGACTGCCGGTGAAGTAACTACGTTTTATAACTGGAATAAAGAAGAACAGAAGTCTGATTATGCGGAAGAGTTTTGTGCCAACACTAATGATATTTGGTTGATGGATACAGATACGCCACATGCAGTAGCGTTAAAACCGAACAAAGCTCGCAAACTTTTATGCTTTTGTTTTGCCAAAACTCCTTATGAAAAAGTATTGGAAGCATTTTGAAAGAGTACATAGCTGATAGAAATAGATTGATTCATGTCTATGATGATGTGTTTGATCTTGCATATAAGCAGGCAATCTATGATTTTGTACAGAAGTCGTTCTTTAGAATTGGTTGGGCAGATGGTGTCATTGCTGAAAAGAATCAACATCAGTTTTTGCATTCTACGTATTCAGAAGAAGACTTAGAAAAACTTGGTTATATCGAAGCATTAAAGAATTCAGAAGTTGCACAGGAGTTAGTTGGGCATAAAGTAAGTAAGGCGGTGGTAAATCTGTCCACTCCATCAGACGCAAACTTTATACATGCACATCCAGAAGATAAGGTGATCTTGTATTACGTGAATCTGGAATGGTTAGATGGTTGGCACGGAGAGACGTTATTCTTTAGTGAGTCGATGAAAGATATTGTGTTTGCTAGTCCTTATACACCGGGTCGAATCATAGCGTTCAATGCCAAGATTCCTCATGCGATTAGACCACAATCATATTTAGCTTCTCATTACAGATTTACTTTTGCTTTAGTGCTGACTGAGTGCTAACACCTAGACATGAAGGTACTTAAATAATGCCGTTACAGAAACTACAATTTAGACCGGGCGTTAATCGTGAGGGTACTTCTTTATCCAACGAGGGAGGCTGGTTTGACTGCGATAAGGTGCGATTTCGTTCTGGCTATCCTGAGAAGATAGGTGGTTGGGCTGCGCTTTCGTACAATACGTTCTTGGGTTTTTGCCGTTCCATGTGGAATTGGATAACGCTGAAACAATATAACTTGCTTGGCGTTGGTACTAATTTAAAGTTTTACGTTGAGAATGGTGGCGAGTATTTTGATATTACCCCTATCCGTGAGACTAACTTAAACAGCACTACCTTTGCTGCTGTTACTACAGCACCATTTTCTTCTACGATTACTGTAACCGACGGTGCTGCTAATAGTTTGCAGGTGGGCGACTTTGTCACGTTCTCTAATGCTGTAGGTCTTGGCGGTAACATTACTGCCACTGTATTAAATCAAGAGTATCAAATATCTGGGATTATCTCTGGTACGGTTTATACAATTGAAGCTCGTGCTGTTTCTTCAATATCTGCTCCCGGTGCTGCTGTATTGTCCAATGCCTCTGACGTAGGTAATGGTGGTGCTGCTACAGACTCTGCATATCAAATACCAACAGGGTTTGATGCCTTTACTATTAGCACAGGATGGGGCGCAGGTCCTTGGTCCCGTGGTGGTTGGGGTTCAGGTTATACAACAGGTTTTGGTGAACAGTTACGTCTATGGAGCCAAGAAAACTTTGGTGAGGAATTATTGTTTTCTCCCCGTGGCAGTGCTTTATATATATGGCAGCCGGGTAGTGGGGCAATACCTGCGTTTGGGACTAGGGGTACGTTAGTATCTGGCACAGATGTACCCGCATTTATTAATCAGATTATGGTATCTGATACATCACGCATTAGTATTGCGTTTGGTTGTAATGACTACGGTGCGTACGGAACAACTACACTTGACCCATTACTAATTAGATGGACAGCACAAGAAAGCTATACGGATTGGACTCCATCAGCTACTAATCAGGCGGGTAGCTACAGACTGTCTCACGGCTCTGAAATTATTGGTGCGCTACAAACCCGTCAAGAGATCGTGGTTTGGACTGATGCTGCTATTTACTCCATGCAGTATTTAGGACCGCCGTATGTATACGGCTTTACTTTATTAGCAGACAATATTTCTATCACTTCCCCTAACGCTATGGCGACTGCTAGTGGTGTAGTGTATTGGATGGGTGTAGATAAATTTTATGTGTACTCAGGCCGTGTAGAAACACTGCCCTGTGCTGTTCGTACATACGTATACGAAAATATTAACCGAGATCAATTTGCGCAATGTTTTGCCGGATCAAACGAAGGGTTTAGCGAAATCTGGTGGTTCTATTGTTCTGCCGATTCCACAACTATTAATCGTTACGTTATCTTTAATTATTTAGATCGTGTGTGGTACTACGGTACGTTAGAACGTACGGCTTGGTTGGATTCACCGTTACGTGATTACCCACAGGCAGCAACACCGAACAATCTTGTTGTGTACCACGAAGCAATTGTGGATAACGGTGAGACTAACCCACCTAGCGCTATTGATTGCTACATTCAATCATCTGATATGGATATTGGTGATGGCCATAACTATGGGTTTGTGTGGAGAATGATTCCTGACATTACGTTTAATGGGTCAAACACTGCGCCTCCTGAAAACCCACGTGTTAACTTCACAGTACGCCCTCGTCAAAACCCCGGTGCGCCATATAACGTAGCACCTTCTCCTATTGTTAGATCAGCCCAAAACTACGGTACTACTCAAACTTATAACGTACAAGAGTTTACGCAAATTATTTATACAAGGGTTCGTGGTAGACAAGTAGCATTTAAGATTGAATCAGATACATTAGGTACACAATGGCAATTAGGTTCCCCTCGTATGGATGTTAGACCGGACGGAAGACGATGAGTACAAGCATTGTTGTTACAGAGTCGATTATATTAAACCGGACTAAGGCTCCGGCGTTACCCTTTGCGCCTGTTGAATATGATCGTCAGTACGTTGACACACTCAATAACATTCTGCGTCAATACTTTAATACGCTAGATAACTTTGTTGGGCAGTTATCCTTGGGTAGTGTTTATGCAGTATCTGATTTGCCAACTGCTGCTAATGCTGGGGTGGGCGCAAGGGCGTTTGTAACTGATTCTTCGGTATCAACTTTTGGTACTACTGTGGCTGGAGGCGGGTCTACAAAAGTGCCTGTTTATTCAGATGGAACTAACTGGAAAGTTGGTTGACATGTTAAACTTTGACAAATTTTTAGGAATGAGGTAGCGATGAGCCTCCATACATTAGCCCACCACGTACAAAGCGCCGGTCGAGGCGACGACAAAATTCTAGTCCACATGACTCCCGGCGAGGTAAAAGGGCTTCAAGCTATTGCTATGGCGCATGGGGGTTCGCTAACTATTAACCCAGAAACGGGTTTACCTGAAGCGGGCTTTTTGTCGTCCATTCTCCCAATGGTAGCGGGCTTTGCACTTAATGCGTTTTTGCCGGGTGTCGGTACAGCAATTGGTAGTGCGCTTGGTACATCTGCTGCGGTAGGTACAGGTGTTTTAGTTGGTGGTGCAACAGGTTTGGCTACGGGCAGTTTAAGTAAAGGTCTGATGGCTGGTTTTGGTGCTTATGGTGGCGCAGGTTTAAGTGAAGGTTTGGCAGCTGCTGGCAGTAATGCAATGGGCAATGGGCTGGGTGAATTTGGCGCAACAGCAGGTCAAGGCACTGGTGCCGACTACGCAAAAATGTTGGCGGATAACAAAATACAAGCCGTGTCTAATATGCCATCAACCGCAGTAAACGCAAGCGGTGCGGGGGCCAATGCACTAACTAACGGTTATACAGGTTATACAAGTCCGTTTGCAAATACAGGTATAAATGCTTCTAATTACACTACGCAATTTGGCGCACCTCCTGTCGACGCATCTAAACTTGTACAAACTCCTGATTACGCTTATGACGGTATTAGTAAAGCTACTGCACAAGGGCAAGTTAATGTAGCTAATCAACTTGACACACTTGCACCTTCAAAAATAACTTATGCGGGTTCGTCTAACCCTTATGACTACACCTCTAAATTAGCTCAAGCGCAGAATGATCCATTAATGGAGTCATATCAAGGCGCTACCTACCAAACGGGAACATATACCCCACCACCAAGTAAACTAGATAAGATTGGTGCGGGCTTTAAAGACGTGACTTCGTCTGGTGGTAAGGCATGGGAGTTTGTTAAAGAAAATCCAGCGCCATTTGTTACTGCGGGTATAGGATTGGCTAGCGATTTGATGGGCGATAAATCAGGAGTAGCGGCACCGGCTTCAGGCCCTTCTTACCTACGTCCGTATGAGTTCTCTACAGAGCAAGACCCTAATGCTTACTTAGCTAATAACTCTACTGCCGAGCGTAAATATTTTATAGACCCACGTTATAAAGCATTACCTATTCAGCGGGTTGCTTCTGGTGGTTTATTAGGTATGGCTGTAGGTGGTCCAGTTGAGGAAATGTCTGCGGCTAATGCTGTTGGTGAAAACATGATGTATCCGCAATCTCAGCTCAAGACCGACATGTATTCCAACCCAATGGTGCAGCGTCCTATGCCTACTAACGTAATACATTCAGGGATAGATGCGCCTGTTGATAGATATACCGGTGAACAAAGAATGGCTTCTGGTGGTATAGCTGGTAATTCACACTTAGGTGGCTATTCTGATGGTGGTCGTTTATTGAGAGGACCCGGTGATGGCGTATCTGATTCTATCCCTGCTGTTATTGGTCGTCGCCAACCTGCTCGCTTGGCTGACGGAGAGTTTGTGGTTCCCGCTAGAATCGTATCGGAAATCGGTAACGGAAGCACGGAGGCTGGAGCAAGAAAGCTCTATGCAATGATGGATCGTGTGCAGAAAGCACGTAAGAAATCCGTAGGTAAAGGTAAAGTCGCAGTTAACTCTAAATCTGAAAGGTTCCTCCCTGCATGAATACACCCGAATTTAATCGCCTAGATAAACACGTACCGTTATTTAATGAATTTTTACTTGGTAACACAGAGGCTATTCAATTCGTTGTGCGTGTGTTTAGAGCATTACATGTTTGGGATGATTTAATTGACAGAGACAAACCACTTACAGATGACGAAATAAATTCTGTATTTTGGGATTTATTGGTAGTACTGCCGACCGACCCGTTTTACACACGCAACATTGCGTTGTTAAGTAGTACGTTAGTAAATGCAATAATTAATTGGCATGTTGCAAATAAACTAGAACGTGAAGGGGACGACAAAGATAAGTCCATAGCGTTTATATTGCGTGGTGCTTATATTGATCTTTTATCTGCCTCCGCATTTATTGTTGGTGGTATGCGATGGGCGCAAGAAATTGGTCCTGCTATTCGTCGTTGGGCGCATGAAGAAACGTTTGACGAGTACATGGTAAATCTGGCTAAGGAATGTGAGGCACGAGATGCTAATAAGAACTAAATTTAACGGGTATTCAGCCGACGGTATTCGGCTATATAACTGCGATGGCGGTGGTTCGTCTGCCCCTGCGCCGACTAGTCAAAGCGTTACTCAGACTTCCATTCCTGAATATGCGAAGCCGTATGTAGAAAAGATGCTAGGTAAAGCAGAAGCACTAACCGAAGCGCCTTATCAAGCTTACGGCGGCGAGCGTATTGCTGGGTTTACACCTATGCAAGAGCAGGCATTCCAAAGTGCGTCTAACTTAGCGCCTTCACAGCAATTAGGCTACGGCACACAGCTAGCAGGTCTAGGTGGTTTGGGTTCTATGAATGCAGGTCAAAACTATCAGAACATGGCGACTAATCCTTACGCACAACAAGCGTACATGTCCCCTTACGTTCAAAATGCACTTGCTCCACAAATGCAAGAAGCTATACGTCAGTCTCAAATACAAGGGCAGCAAAACCAAGCCCAAGCTGTACAACAAGGTGCGTTTGGTGGTTCACGTTCTGCTATTGTAGAAGCGGAGCGTCAGCGTAATCTGAACAACCAACTATCCAATATTTACGGTACTGGAATGCAGAATGCGTTCCAACAAGCGCAGCAAGCACAACAGTTTGGTTCTACTCTTGGTTTACAAGGCAATCAAGCTGCAATACAAGCTGCACAGACTATGGGTCAGTTGGGTCAAACTCAGTTTGGTCAACAAAAAGATATTATCAATGCGCAAGCAAATGCAGGTGCGCAGCAGCAAGGCTTACAGCAACAACAGTTACAACAAAAATATCAAGATTTCTTGGCACAAAGAGCATACCCACAGCAGAATTTAGCGTTCATGTCAGACATTTTGCGTGGTGTGCCACTAGGCCAATCAACAACAGCTCAATACACAGCACCCCCTACAGCCGCACAAACGGCTCTAAGTCTTGGTCTAGGTGCAGCGGGTATGAAACAAGCTGGTCTGTTTGCCCAAGGTGGAGAAGTTGAAGATCAAAGTTACGGTCTGGGCGGTATCGCCCTTCATCAATTAAGTTAAGGTGCGATTATGTCTATAGATACAGCAGCCATTCTTGCCGAACAATACAAAAATAACCCTAACCAGCTACGTGCTGCGGTGTTAGGTCAAGGTACGGACATCAATCCTTACGCTGCCCTTCGTGCATTACAGTTACAAAAAGTTGCCGAGCGTTACGAGATGATGCAAGCCGCACTTGCTGGACAGCAGTTACAGAACCAACCATCAATGGTTGAACAAGCACTTGCGCCGACTCAACCCCCACAAATGCCACAACAAGGTATGCCTCAAGGTATGCCTCAACAGCAGCCACAAATGCCACAGCAAGGTGGTGGGCTTCCACAAATGCAACAACCGCAAGAAGCTAGCCAAGGCTTAGCAGGTATGCCTGCGCCTGAAGGTGAGTACGCCGGTGGTGGTATTGTGGCTTTTGCTGAAGGTGGAGAATCTGATGATCCTTACGGTGAAGATTTAACTGCGGCTTTTGCAAACAACCAAATTGCATCAGGGGGAATAGATGCAGAAGATTTAATGCCTAGCCCCGGCGACCCAAGAACTCATGCGCAACTTACTAGTATGATTGGGCCAACAATTCGAAATATCAGAAGCCAAGAATACACACCGTTTACAGCAGCCGACCGGAAAGCAGCAATAACTGCTTCGCGTCAAGCTTTACAAGAAGGTGCTGGAGAAGACCCAAGTATTGCCTACAGCAAAAAGTTAGATGAGTTTGATGCTCAACGTCAAAAAGGTTTAGACCAAGCTAGCGGTTATGGCTTACTTGCTGCTGCTGGAGATGTATTAGAACCCGGCGGTTTGACACGTGGTATTGGTAAAGCAGCTAAAACGTATGCTGGTGCAATGCAACAAGCTCAAGCTGCAAGTAAAGCTGAAGAACGTGCGCTAATGCAAATGAAGTTCCAAATTGCTGACTCACAACGTAAAGAACGTATGGGTTTAACTCGTGATGCTATGTCGATGGCGCAACAAGCCCAGAAGAGCCACGAAGCTGCGCAGTTGTTTAAACAGAAGCGTTTGATAGCCGAAGGTAGAATGGTAACTGATGCACTTAAAGCAACTAGACCTACTGGCGGTGCGGGCGGTGCGGGTGCAGAACCTAAGGACTTTAATAACCGTAATGCTATGGCGCAATTTAGAGAGATGCGGGCTGATCCACAATATAAAGGCGTACCCGATGCGCAATTAATGGCGTTAGCATACAGACAAGCTGCCGACCTATCAGGCAAGATACCCGGCAAGACAGCAGAAGAACTTAAGCGTGAAGGAATTGCTACAGAACGTGGTAAAAAAATTAGCGAGGGTATGAAATCTTGGAGAAACGGTCGAGAGGCTAAGAATCTTCCAAAAGAGTCTAAAGAGTATCGTGAAGCAGAAGCTCGTGAAAGAGAGCGTTTGGCGGCAGACTTTGAAGGAAACAAAAATTCACCGGAAACAAAAAATAGTGGTAAAGTAGGGGGCAAAGGCAACAGGGATTATTCAGACCTGTTTGCCGAACCTAATAAATAACGGAGTTTGTTATGGCTAAAAAGTGGGCGGAAGTTGTAAAAAGTGAAGGCTACCAAAAACTTCCAGATGCAGAAAAAACTGCCGCCCAAGAGCAATACTTTAGCCAGATAGTAGCTCCTAATGTACCAGAAGAAGATATTGGTATTGCCCGTGAGCAGTTCTTTAGCCACGTCTCAAGTTTCGCCCCTAAGAGCAAGGGACCTACAACCTTCGCTCCACCCGTAGCTGAAGCGCCTAAGAACGTAGGTACAGCCGCCGACTCTTACGGCTTTATGGGTGAGAACATAGAACCCGAAGCTGCTTTTGTTAAACCTCGTTCTGTAATGACTGGGGTTGAAAACCTTCCAACTAGTAGGCTTAGTAAAACCCCATTAAGACCAGAAGTACTTAAAGCTTTTGAGTCACGTTACGACGCAGCCACCCCCGAACAACGCAAAATATTAGAAGCCCAACCTAACTGGATGGGTGATGTTGCTCGTGCACGTGCAGACCAAATGGAGCAGTTTGATGAGGCTAGGAAACGTGCCCCCGGAAAAACTTTAGAGCGTGTAGACCCACGAGTTGAAGCACGTACCCAAGCGCTTATAGATAAAGGCGAGAAGCCTGAGTTTGCTCGGACTGCGGCTGAAGATGCGGCAAGTGCAGGTATTACTCCGGGGCGTGAAGTAGATTACGCACGTTACAAAGGGTTAGCCGAACCACGCCCAATAGATGAAGAGTTTGCCGCAGAGTTTGAAAAAGCATCAACGGCAAAACGTGCAATTGAAAGAGGTCGGTCAGCAATACGCCAAGATATATATGGTCTTGTTCAATTTGGCGCTGATATGATTGGGGCGGATGAATTTTCTCGTCAACGTGGTTTAGACATTGCAAGAGAAGAAAAACTACAAAATTCTATTGGTGCAAATCCAGATTATTGGAAACGTGACTTTGAAGATGCCGGTGCATCTATAGCGCAACAGGCTCCTATTTATGTTGTCTCCGCTGTGTCCGGTGGCGCTCCAATAGGGCTATCAGCAATGTGGGTGCAGCAGTTTGGTGGTGCCTATGCCGAGAGTAAAAAAATGGGGTTGGACCAACCAGAAGCTTCTGAACGTGCTGCATGGATGGCAACCGCTGAAGTCTTAGGGGAGCTACCAAGTTTTGGTGCAGAATTAAAAGTCATGCGTGCGGCACTAAAGACAGCTCCGTTAGAGACATTAAAAAACTGGGTTAAGAAAACTACGTTAAATGAAGCGGTTGGCGAAGAACTTACTTATGGTCTACAAACTTTTGGTGATGTAAAAGGAGTAACTCCTTTTGGTACTAAAGAAGCGCCTACTCCAAAGCAATTTGTAGAAGGTATGGTGCAGACGTTTAAACAAACCATGATTCAAAGCGCGATGCTGGGTGGTGCTACTGCGACTGTTGGTAAAGCTGCGCAACTTCTTACTAGGCGTAAACCAGAACAAGAACTTCCTAATATCCCATCGGCTGAGCAGTTAATGCGTGATAAAGGCTTCTTACAAGGTAAGCCTACTAAGAAAGGTGAGTCCCCTCTTGAGACTGAAGCCGAAGATAAAGCAATTCGTACTGTCGGCGCACCGGAGAAACGTGTTGAACCTACACTTACTAAAGTATCTCCAGAACAAAAAGCTGAGCTACGACAAAAACGAGTTGAAGATATTGCTACTAGATTAGTAGAGACAAACGGATTACCTGCCGAAGATGCGCTTAAAATTGCTGAAGGTCGAGTTCAAGCCGAAGATAAAGCAGAGTTAGAACGCCAAGACAAACTTCAACAAGGTGTTGATAAGCGTGAAACTTTAATTAAACCTGCGGATAATAGGGTAGAAGAATTAACTCAAGACTTGATCGGTGCAGGGCTACCGCCAAATCAAGCGGCACAGAAAGCATTGGAAATAGCACAGAAGGAAGCAGAAGACGATGCAATTGCGGAAGCCGAAGCCAAAGGAGAACAATATGTTGGAAAGTCTGTCACTACAGCAGGTCAGCCTAGCGTTGGAGTGCCTAGCCAAACAACAACTGGATTACCTACCGGAAGAACTACAGAAACTGTCGCCACTGGATTGGGTACTGCTGGAACAACTACTGGAGAATCTTCAGCACGAAAAGCGATACAGCTTGATACATTAAGAGACAATTTACGTATAGCAGAAGATCGCCTTGAAGAAGTACAACAAAAGGGTAATGATTGGGATATTGTTACCCACCAAAACGATGTGCGTGTTGCACAAAAAGCCTTAGCTAAAGGAGAAGCTGATGTCGCTCAAGCCCTTGAAACCGAGCAAACAGAAACGCAAGGACAAAAAGCACCCGCCGTCGGAGCACCCAAAAAGAGAGGAAGGCCAGCGCTCCCCCTCGACTTAAAAGCTGCATCAGAGCAAAAGCGTACGCAACAACGTACGGCTTATAAAGCAACAGAGAAAAAACTTAATGATGCTCAGCAATTGTTCGCTGATGCTAATGCTCCTATTGATGAAGGTTCAATCCAGTCTGAAGAACAACTACGTGAAATGCTCGACGATAAACGTCGCAAGCGTAATGCAGCTATTCGCACGTTGTACGACATCTCAAAAACCAACAAAGGCAAGCCCGGTCAACGAGCAGCCGAGGCGCTTAAAGACCCTAGTATTAACCCAAGGGAACTGGTAGATGCAGCGCAAGGGCATGAGCTACGCAAGAAGACTGGAGCTATTAATTTATCTTCAATGTCTAAAACCGTTGAAGCTGCCGCCGCCGACACAGTTGCTGATGAGAAGCTAGGCAAAGTAACTAACGGTGCGCAAGCAATAACCCAGATCATTAAGACAGGTAACGAGTTCCAGAAGATATTGGCTCGGCGCATTCGTAGTGCAGTAAGTGGTGTGCAGATAGTTGTAGTTGAAGCTAACCAACCAACACCTGACATATTCTTAAAGAACCCACGCTATGAGCGTGAGTGGAACCGTGCACGTGCTGTATTTGTTGAAGGTGACTTTGATAAGAAGAAAGTAATTTACGTTCGTGGCGCATCTTTTGGAGCTGATCAAGGTGTTAACAACATCACGATGTTGCATGAGTTACTGCACGCCGCAACAAACAGAAAGATCATGCTCGCTAAACAAGCCTTAGATAACGGGCAGTATGGCGACAAACCACTACTAAATGCGTTCGGTGATCTTGTAGAAGTAATGAACAACGCAGGTGAACGGTTTAATGAGTTAGCTGATCAAGGCAAACTACCCAAACATATATCTAATTTAGCGCAGTTTGGTGAAATATTTGATGACCCACGTGAGTTCTTAGCTTACGGTATGACGGACCCTGCAATGCAGGACTTCCTGAAAACTGCGTATGGGCAACCAAGTCCAGTCGGTTACTTCAATCGTTTTGTTGATTCAATCCGTAACTTCTTTGGCATGGATGTAAACGATGCTAATGCGTTAGCCGACTTGATTAATGCAACTGACTCTATCCTATCTGCACGTGAGGTTGGTAGGTTAGAACCGCTCGGTTTGCAAATATCCCCGTCCATTAAAGACTTGTTTGGGTTGGGCGGTAAGAAAGATGAAACCCCTGCCTTTACAGGGGAGTCGACTACAGTTGCTCCAAGTGCAGACGTAGAACGTATGGCTACGATGTTAGGGGCTAAGCTATATGGTACTCCTGAAAATATTGCTAAGGTTTCAGTTAAAGAACTTTTCCAAAACTCCTTCGATGCTATTAAAGGCTCATTAGAGAGTGGGCAGTTAAAAGAAGGTAAGATTAACATTAAGCTTGATGACAAAAACCGTGTAGTAACTATTACTGACAACGGCCTTGGTATGCCTGCATCGGTCATGGGCAAACAATTTTTACAGATTGCTGGCACTGTAAAAGAAACCAAACGTGCGTCTGGTGGCTTTGGTATTGCTAAGATGCTGTTCTTGTTTGAGAACAAACAGCTAGAAGTTGTCTCACTACGTGATGGTGAGTTGGCTCGCATGGTTACGACAGGTGAAGATTTAAGAGCTGCGTTAAAAGACCCAAGCCGAGGCCCACAACTTGTAACTACAAGAGACCCTGATGTAATTGCAAAGTACAAAGACATGTTCCCAGAAGGGCATGGTACTACTGTCAGTGTAACAATACCTGAAACCTTTGTTGATGCTTCTGATGGGGAAACAAAACAAATACCTTTTAACAATTCTAATTTAGTAAATAGTGATGTACTCCAATACAGCCCGTTGTTTGATAACGTTGAAGTAACAGTAGATAAAGGTAATGGGCCTGTAACGTTAGATATTGGCGCAAACTTCCCAATTGATAAATATACACCTTTTGCGAATGTTAATTTCGCATGGGGTACTGCACGTGTATATATTAGTAAAAATACTGAAAGTTATATATGGGGTAGCAACACACACGTACTGTCGAATGGCCTATGGCAATTTGATACTAGTATTTCAGATCGTCCGGGTATGGGCGGGAAACCTATTAAACGCCACTTCTATGTAGACGTAACACCTAAAGAAACTGTAAGGCCAGAAGACCCCGGCTATCCGTTTGATATGAACCGCCAAAGGTTCGCGACTACAGTTAATGAAGACTTCCAAAAAATATTTAATTACATAAGTGCAATCTATAGCCAGCTTGATTTAGCAGGATCAACAAAAACATTTGGTCTTGTGCAGTATGTAAACGCTGACGGTACGCTTACTAAAGCTGAGCAGTTGGAACCAAAAACTCCAATGACTGACAACGCTTTCACTATGATCAAGCCGGGGGATAAGGTTGAAGTGCGTGATGGTGTGTTATATGTTAACAATCGTGCGCTGCCAGAACTCACTGCGGAAGATTTAGAAAAAACAAGTATTCGTTTAGATGAACTAACAATCCCGCAGGATGAGATTGATTCAAACAAAGTCATGGTGCATGACAATACGGCTTTAAAAGTTGACCCTACTAAAAAAGGTATGGCGATTGAGGAAGTACAAGCACAATTACCTGAAGGGTGGACATCTGAATATGAACCTAACGGTCGTATGCCGTATTGGGCGTTTCAACCAAGTGGAGAAGCTGTAGGTGGAAGTACTATAACCGAACTTATTGAGAAATTAAGTAAAAACCACGACATACAAATAAAAATACCGCCCGAGTACGCACCACGTTCTTTGTCTGAAGTAGCACGTGAAAAGTTTGGCGTACGCTACGATAAATACTTAGTTGAGATTGGTGAAACGTTTAAAGCAATTCGTGCGGCTCTTGTTCAAGCGGATAATTCTTATACGGCATATACACCTCCATACTCAAGAGACCCTGCTAAAAATATATTAGACGAAGCAATCGGCATTAGTATTGATATGGAATACTACGGCGTAAGTACAATAGTGCCGTTCCGTGGTATGTTCCTTAACCCTGCTGTAACTAGCTTGTATGGGAACTCTAAACAAATTGCTGCATCTATGATTGGCACTATGTTGCATGAATTGGCGCACTTTAAAATTCGTAGCCACAATGCTGACTTTGCATCCGAGATGCAACACATAATTAATGTTGTAGAAACATCTGACGCATTTGATCTACAAGCTGCAAAAGCTCGACTTACCAAACACATAGAAGCAAATAAAGATATATTCGACTTTTTAAATACGGAGTTTAGAAATGGAAATCTTACCGCTAGTGGAAACCGCTTCAAAGACGCTGGCTACCAACAAATCGGAAATGCAAGCCCTGTTGGAACAGTGGAAGGCGCTCGCGCTTCAGGAGAAGAACTCGAATCCGGAGTATCCGGAGGCGTTGGACCAAGCTATCAAGGTATTGGACAAGTCGGCGTCGGTGCCGGAGCTACTAGCCAAACTAAAGAGGATGGAGAAGAAGCAGTAAGAACTCAGAAAGAGATTGATAAAGAAGTAGATATTGATCTTGAAAAGATTCGTTTAAGTAGAGAAGCTGAAGCACTTGCTCGGGATGTAGGTTTATTGCAAGGACTGCGTGACCCCCGTAAGATCATACCTGCTATGCAGCAGATATGGAAAAATGCTACTTATCAACAACGTAAAATGATTTTAGCGTTCCCACTTACTACAGAGTTCATAACTACATGGGCTAGTGAGCAAATACCTGAGTTTAAGAATATCAATATTCTTATGGAAAAAATGGCGGGTTTAACACAGCAACTACTAAACTCGGCTGCCATTCTTGCGCAGACAATCCACAAAGCGTATAAAGAAGATGCTACTTTAAAAAACAAGTTGGAAGAACTTGCGTACGCATCTACCCTTGCGGAGATTGATCCATCCGACCCTAATGCAAAAGAACGTAGTAAGAAGTTAGATGCTATGTATATTGGTTTAGGTGCAAAGGGTCAGCAGCTATACAAAATAATTAAAGAACACTACGAAAACTTATCAGACTACTTCTCACACTTGCTGGATGAGCAGATTATTAACTCTAACGTATCGCCAGAAGCAAGAGATCGTTTGATGGCTATGGTTAGAACCATCTATGAAACAGGCAGTAAGATTAACCCTTACTTCCCACTGGTGCGCCGTGGTGATTACTGGCTAGCTATAGGTTCTGGCAAACACCGTCAGTTTTATACGTTTGAAACTATGAGTGAGCGTGATGCCGCAGCGGAGGGTTTTGCAAAAGAACGTCGTACATCACTGCAAGAGCTTAAAGAAGATCAGGTATTTGTACTCGGCAACGATATAGGCTCGTTGCGCCGTGCTTCATACGATTCAAGTGGTTTATTAAAAGGTATGTTTGATGTCATAGATTCACAGGACTTCACGTCACCTGAAGCTAGAGAAGAATTGAAAGATGCTGTGTATCAGTTGTATCTAAACACAATGCCGGAGCAGAGCTTCCGTAGGCAGTTCATCAATCGTAAAAATATAACAGGTTTCTCAACGGACTTACTACGTAATATATCCACTACGGGTATTAAGATGTCAACGCAGCTTGCTAAGCTAAAGTATTCACCGTTGCTACGTAACTCTATATCTGCGGCTAGAGATTCTATTGTAGGGCGAGAAGAGCTAGAACCATTTGTTGATGAAATGCAAGCACGTATTAATCAAATGATGAACCCTGCGGCTAGTGGTAAATTGAATGCAATCGGCACATTTTTTAATCGTGCTTCGTTTATCCATTACTTATCTGGTTGGGCCTCGGCGTTGATTCAGCCTGTCGGTGTATTCCAAACTGGAACGACTATACTAGGTGCTAGATACGGCTACACGCAAACAACAATAGAGCTAACAAGAATGTTAAAAATTTGGGATCAATACGGTATATCCCGTAAAAATCCTGATGGTTCGGTATCTTATGTACCACCTAGTATTGCAAATGCGTCAGGCTTTACAGCAGATGAGAAACGTGCGGTACGAGAGATGTTAGGTCGTGATGTATCGCAGTCTACCTATGCAAGTGCGTTGTTTGGTTATAGCAGTGTGCCGACTATGGAGTTTGATTCAAAATGGAGTAAAACTAAACGTGGCGCAGCAATGCTTACCGGCGGTTTGATGCACACTACTGAACGTTTATCCAGAGAGATGATGTTCATGGCTTCATACAGACTTAACCGGAAAGCAGGTAACACACACCAACAATCAGTTGATGCAGCGGTTATTGATACTAACGAAGCACTAGGTAACTACGGTCAGTACAACCGCCCTATCTTTATGCAAAAGGGTATCGGCAAACTATTACTACAGTTCACCATGTACCCATTACATGTGACATTGTTCTTGCTACGTAACTTCAAACGTTCATTACCATTACTAAACAAAGAAGGTAAGTGGGAAGCTACTAAGATTTTCTACGGCACGCTCGGCACGACATTCCTACTTGCTGGTGCACCGGGCCTACCGTTGTTTAGTACGGTCATGGGTTTCTTAGGTTCATTCTGGAAAGATGAAGACAAACCAGAAGAGCTAAAAGACATGGACTATGAGACATGGTGGCGCACGATATGGGTTCCTGAGAACTTAGGGCATCTTGAAATTGGCGGTGTTCAGTTAGGTGATCTAGTATCTAATGTTGTTGATCGTGGTGTGGTCAACACTGTAACGGGTCTTGATATTGCAAGCCGCACTAGCTTAAATGACTTATGGTTACGTGACTTAAAAGAAACTAAGACTGCTAGAGAAAGTGCAATAGCTTTAGCTGTTGAGAAAGCCGGTCCTTCAGCAAACATGGCACTTGCGTGGGCAGATGGTATAGAAGCTTTTATGAACGGTCAGTACCAAAAAGGTGTAGAGAAAATTTCACCCGCTTTGCTACGCAACCTTGTAATTGCAAACCGACTGCGCACAGAAGGTGCGATGGATAGTAAAGGCGCAGAGATTATTGCAAAGGGTGGCTTCACTACTGGAGAGTTAATAGGTAAAGCTGTTGGTTTTAACCCAGACATATTAGCAAACCAACAGAAGTTATCATTTAAAATGCAAGCTATGGAACAACGTATTAAAAACGAACGTTCTAAACTACTTAATAATTTAGGTCGTGAATACATTGAAGCAGACAACTCTAATAAACCTGACGCATGGAAGAAATACGTTAAACGTTTAGATGAGATTGAGAAGTTTAATACTAAGCATCCTGAGTATGCAATCACTGATGAAAATAGAGACGACTCAATTGATAAACGTTTAGAAGAAAGAGCTAAAGCGGAAGAATGGAGTGGTATGCGCATTGATATGGAGAAGGCTACACCACAACAAACTCAAGCTATATTAAATGCAACGAAAGAAATTGAAAGACGTAAAAGAGAACGGGAATAAAAAAGCCCCCATGGAGGCGGGGGCTAAGGGGAAAGGGAGTGTCCCCCGAGAAAAAATCAGTATACATTAAGTGCGCCAAACACGAAGACCTTTCACGCCATCTTCAATCACTATTTTCGTAACAATTGAAATATCTAATCTCTTTGTAACACGGCGCAGTTCTTCTTTTGCTTCTTTAACATTAATGCAAGGTATGAAAAAAGAATACCCTCGGCGAAACTTAGCCCAATTAATTTGGTAATGAACTGTCTCTATTTTCATTTGGCAACATTGCGTCCATCTGAATGAACTCTGAAGTCGAAGCATCAAACTTCAACACACGCACAGCAGGTGAAACCACTTTCATGCCTTTCGCCATACGCTTGTTCATTGCTTCAACAAACACATTCGTTGTTTCCAATTCTTTAAGTACGCTCTTGTAGTTAATTTGCTGTTCAACACAGAAGTCTTTGAACTGCTTAGCTGCAATATACAAGTGCTTAGTATCTGGCTCGTAACGTACTAGCAACTCGGCACGTGGCTCAAGCAACGGCATAGCTTCTAAATTACTACGTGCATCAATCTCACCATTGACTACAAGTGCGTTGTTCATGTGGCTATTAATAAACTCACCAAGAATTAAAGTTGGGTTTGATTGTGGTGGTTTAATATCTTCACGCATCTCAGCAAGCATACCAACCAACCAATCATATACAGCAGCCATGTCGTAATCGTGTAAGCCTATGCTCTTAGCAATCAAACCACCGGCGATGTTACATGCAGCTACAGCCGACCAGAAACGCTCACGGCTAGTAAACTGTACCTTCTTATCAATACGAGCTTGGACTTTAGCGATCAAGTCTTTTGCGCTCTCTAAATTATTTACTAACCACTGTGCGTATATATCACCTGCGTGTCCAAAGTTCTCACGTAGTTGGTGGTCAAACATTTGCTTACCTAAGGCTACATCTATCACATCGTTCGGAGCAATAGAATATTCCAATAAGCGCATTGATTCGCCATCAGGAGAGTTCTTAGCAGCGCCAAGTTTTTCATAGAAGCTAGCATTTGCAGATGCTAGGGTGATGCCCTGCCATGAAGTATTGTTGACACGCATCTCATTTGACTGCGACTTCACACGGTTTTTACCTCTACCCTGAGAAATGCTGTACGACAGGTCAGAGAACTCCATCGGCGTGGTGTTCGTTATCTCATCAATCGTATTAGGTAGGTTGTTCATTACACCTAGTCGGTGCATCTTTGCGTTGAATGTATCTTTCCAAATTGAAGCCAGCTTCTGCGGCTCTCCGTATACGCTGTTACACATATAGAGTGCGGTTGACTTACCTGAACCTGAGCGTGGGTAGATCACATTAATAATTGCGCCACTTAAGCCAGTAAACTTTAACAGTGGGGAACCAAACGCTGTCAGTGCAGCAAACGCATGGGGTTCCATCCCCGGCAGTGCATACATATTAAATACTTCTTTCCACTTATCGAAGTCACCCTTAGGGTATATCAATGCGGAATCTTCTTTCGTTGCTGTAGAAGGTGGGCTATAGAATATGCCATCCTTAGTTATCTCTCTGTCACCGAGGATAAACTTACTATCCCCGTCAACCCATCCAAATTGTGTTCTCATAATCTCGGCCTTATTTGCATACTGTAGATTTTTTACAAACGTCATCGTGTACCACAACAACGCATCCACTTGTTTACCCGACGGCGCAACCCCTTGCGGAGCTAACGCATCCCTTAGTTTTTCTTTAACAACTGCTTGCGCTAACGGAATAGAAAACTCACGTACTCCGTCACGTGGTAGGTGCAACCTAAACAGCAACGTCTCCCCTGCATTAGGGTCGGTCATACGTTTAACTATGTACAAGTCATGCTCGTACACAAGTAATGGGTCGTCTTCATCTTCCATAGGCTTACGATACACCCCACCGTTTTTACCTCTAAAGAATGGCGGGGGGTAAGCAGGTATCTGATATGTTTGGTCTTGCCCATCTTCTTCAACCACAACTTCGTTATCACCGTCGTCGGCTTCCAATACTTCAATACCTATAACGATAGGAGAAGTTATCTTGCCTTTGTGGATGCAGCCATCACAACCACCGGGGTTCCACTTTTCAAACGTAGTGCAATGGTGTGGACCACCCGTACGGCGTAAGTCATCTATCTTTTTATCTACTTCAGCGCGGTCGTAATCCGGATACTTCTCAGACATACGATGCGATGCCATATCCCCATCAACACAGAATGCTGTAATGGAAAGGGAAGACCGCCACATATCATACGAAATACTTTCTTGGTTCTCGTAGCAATGTAATAGTTGTTGGCATCCTTCTTCCTTCGCCGACTTAATCATGATGGTTTTGAAACGCTTAACCTTATTGGAAAGCATAGCTTCCATCATGGGACTTAAAGTCTTGGGTAAGAAATCAGGTTGTTCTGCTACTGGGTCTGGTGCACCCAGCAAGTCTTTCATTTGTTGATACGTTATGCGTGACGAGCTGTCATTAATAACATCAACGTCGGCTTCAGTATCGTATTTAAAATTCTTAGTGCCGGGGACACGCAGTACACGAGATGCTTCGAATACTGAAGCATCCACAATCAAATTATGTTGTACACAAAGATCACGTAGTCGGTTTGATAGAGGCTCCCATTCTCTCCGATCAATAGTTTCTTCTAATAACCAATACGCATGTATACCGTATCCTGAGTTAACCATGATAGGGCGAGGCAGTCCTACTTCTTTGCAGAAGCGTCTAAACTCCACCATGCCATCGTCTTGCGTTAGATACCCTTTGATGATTCCCTTCTCATCAGGTACGCCCTTAGTCGGACCGCAATCAATGTCTATCCAAAGTGCTCGGAAGTGTTTAGCGTTAGCATGTGTTCGGTTATTAAGTGCGCCAAACTTAGCGCAACCAAAGTACACATCAAATTTACCGGCTAATAGCTTGGCAACTTGTGCGTCTACTTCTTCTCGTGTATCCCAAAATGTTTGATCTGCATACTTGCCTACCCCTATGACACAATACCGCCCTTCGGTCGGTAACACTGCATCAAGTAGATCAAAGTTAGCCATATTATTTTAGGGTGAGTTAGGCATATAGGGGGCGGCTGCCCCCATGCTCAATTAGTTATTTGCGGTTCTTAACTGATGCTAGGAACTTAGAGATACGGTCGCTTCTGATGCGGTCGGGGAAAGATACTCCCCAAAACCAGTTGTAAACCGTAGCACGGCTGACACCCAGTTTATCCGCAACAGAGTTGACTGGTATTCCAAGATCAATGCAGATTCTGCCCAGAGCTACACCCAGCGACTTTCTCGCGTCGGCTTTTTTATTGGCTTCTACTAGCCGCTGACTGTATCCATAACTCATGGTTAGTCCTCATCGCTCCATGCTTTGACTACTGACTCAAGACTTTTCTTAGCTGCGGGTGGTGTCTCAGCTTTCTTAGACTCACGTTTCTTTGGTTCTTCGATTGCAGGTGCAGCTTGCTCAAACTCTTCATCATCCTTTGCTTTAGGCGCAGGTAAAGCACGTCCACTTGCATCGGCTTGATAAGGGGTCATTGTTACCATCATCTTAGTATTAGCAGACTCAGATGCGGGTTTAGTAACTGCATACTGCTCACGAGAGATATGACCAAGAGGTGCAAACAACACAGACTGATTGTCGTTATCTTCGTTGAAACTGATTTGCGTTACAAACCAATCAACACTCTTACCGTTGTTAGCTAAGTACTTGGTGTAGTTTTCAAATTCAAACTTATCACCTTTGGTATCACCGAACAAAGACTTAGATGCTAAGTTCATTTGATACACAGAACCTTCTAATGCAGTACCAAAGTCATCTACTAACATCAATGCTAAACGACGTGAGTAGCGGCAGGCTTTGGAGTTACCCATACCTGAACCCTTGATATTGTTAGGGCAGCTATCGCAACGATCAGCCGGTGGTGCTTTCACACCCTTATCAGGAGTGCGACCGTCATTGGAGAAACAGTCGGGTGCAGATGGCTCGGCATCAGGAGACCATGTCTTAGCGTAGAAGATACGACCTACATCAATCGACGCATTAACAATGATCACGTTAAGTGGACCGCCTGTCTTGCCCATCTCTTCACCGCCAACAACTTTGCGGAAGATACCGTTCTTAGGAACGATACGTTTAACACCGGTCTTACCTGCAAGCTGCTTGGTTAAATCACTAACACCTGCATTTTGCAAGAAGTCTGGTAGGTCTTGGTTTACTAAAGCTAAATTACTCATATATTCCTCACGAAGAACGTCTAACGGTTATGGTGTACTCACTCTCTACATTCAAACCCATAGGGAGTAAGTTAGGATTCTCGGAGAGAAACTCCTTCATGTGTGTCTGATGAAGTCTCTTCTCCAGTAGGCCAAATGCTTCATGCTCACGAATGAACGTGTACATTGAATCCCAGTCATTCGTCCAGTATCTAGATTTCACTTGACGGATAACAGTGCCGTGTTCGGTACGTATACTTGTTGCGTTGTTTTGTTTACAGATGTTGAGCATCTCTTCTTGGAGCATCTGCATCTGTACTTCAAGCTCTTCGTCTTCAGCTTGGAATCTTTGCTTTAGCTCAGCACGTTGATCACGTAGCTTAAGATATGCTTTGGTGAGTTTATCTAATGGAATGGATGACTCTACTGTTTCTAATACTTCGCTCATATATTCTCCTAATACACTAATAAAGTTACGGGGTCACAGAGTGAAAGGGAAATCTTTACAAGGAAACCCTGCCCCCGCTGCGGCTGTTACATGCCACCTTCCGCTGGGCCGTGTGAAAACAACTCAAATATAACACACGATTAGACAATGTCAAGAGTTATCCGATAGTTCTTGACGATATAAGTCAATTATTTTTTGGTGTCCGCTTATGTTGTTGCGCAACAAAGAATACAGTCGGCTCTCAACTTGGCTACCATTAATATGCACAATGGTCATGTTGTTCTTCTGACCGGGTCGGTCTATACGTGCATTAGCTTGCAAGTATGTCTCTACGCTAGTAGTTGGTGCATACCAGATGATTGTATTTGCTGCGGTCAACGTCAAGCCATGTGATGCAGCCTGTGGTTGAATAACTAATACCTTAGGATGTTCACAAGTTTGAAACTCTTTAACTATATCTGCTCGTTTGTTAACCGGCACGTCACCGTTGATAACATCGCAACTTATATGGTGACTCTCTAAGTATTTCTGCAACACTTGTATGGTGTGCGTAAACGGAACAAACACAAGCACCTTGTGGCTTGACTCTTCTATAACTTCACGTACAACTTTTAATCTTGTGGAAACATCGAACTCAATTACTTCTTTGTTATCTGTATATACTGCACCACCGGCTATTTGCAGTAGCTTGTTAAGTTTAGATGCGGCGTTCAGAGAACTTACTTCTTCTCCGTCGGCTTCAATCAACATCTGTGCTTTCATTGTCTGGTAGTACTTAAGCTGCTGCGGTGTTAGCGGTGCTTCACGATCTACAAATGTAATCGGCGGCAGGTCGATACACTGCGACTTCTCAAATCGTATGGCAGGTTGCAGCACCTTGTGAACTATCTGTTGTGCGTTAGCTTTAGGAATCCATGTGAACTCACTAACCTTCGTCATAACTTGATCACGGAACTGACCAAAGAACGGTGGTACGTTTGTTGGGTTGACTAGCTTTGCTAATCCGTAAGCATCCACAGGTGACTGGGCTGCTGGCGTTCCCGTTAACATCCATAAACCTTTTACAGTTTTGCAAATGTCACGCAATGCTTTCCATCTATCAGTCTGCGCATTCTTATAGGCTGATGCTTCATCAACTACAACTAAATCAAATCCTGCTTTGATGATGTCGTCCTTAACAATCTTCACACCATCAAAGTTAATAATGACGAACTCGTAGTTACCTTTAATAATTTCTTTACGCTTAGCAGCAGAGCCATGACAAACTGCTACGGTTCTATGCACAGCAAACTTAAACAAATCTTCTTGCCATGCCGACTTCATGACTGACAACGGCGCAATTATTAATACTTTCTTAATTGCCTTTTGGGACATTAGATAATCAATAGCCCAGATAACTGATGCTGTCTTACCTGTACCCTGCTCGTTAAAACAAAACGACTTCTTGTTTGATATTAAGAACTCGGCTGTCTGCTTCTGATGTGCAAATGGAGTAAACCCATGAGGTCTAGGCCATTGATAGGCTTCTAATGTCATTTCTTTTTGCGTTCCTTTGTACTTACTTCAGATACAACTTTGTGGTTTGAACCGCGCTTGAATGAACGGTTGGCACTAGGGGCTTCGATGCGTACACCATTCTTATTAGAGCCACCCTTTGACAGAGCCACTCGGTGCGCAACATCTTTACCTTCTCTAATATCCGCAATCTTGTTACCGTTCTTATCCGCATTCTTCTTATCTATTGCCTCACGAGCACGTTCACGTTCACGTCGCTCGTCGGCTTCACCTCTAGATAACTGCTGTTGGTATTCCTTCTTGTAAGGTCTGGGTTTGTTTACGTATGGCATAGCTAACTCCTGTTGTATTCACATTGTTTGACGGCACAAAACCTACACAGGGGACCCTCTATGGGATTCCATACGTCAGTACGTATAGCCGATTCAATACGTTCCACGTCAGGTGTTACCTGCTGTATGTAATGAACCCGCTTGTCATAGGTGTGGTCTGCCTTTACAAACTCTTTGCTAACTACAAACACAAGCGCAGACTTAATCTTTTTCACTTTTGGAAACTTAGCAAAGATAGCGGCAGCAACTAAGTCTAACTGTTTCTTATCTGCATATCTAGCATTCTTGCTTGTTTTGTAATCAATCGAATACGCTAATTCTTTTTCCTCATTGATAATTACCAAGTCGGCAATACCATGCCACCATACGTCTGGTGCGCTGAAGTCACATGGCTTTAAGTCACGAGTCAAACCCAACTTAACTTCACACAACTTCTCCCCGGGGATAGCAGCTAACTGTTCCAACGTAGGCACAAGGTATTCAAACGTTTCAGGTATGGGCTTACCATCTCTGATGAACTCTTCGGCAATTAGGTGCATCTGCTTACCGTATAGCGTAGCCTTAGTATCAGGCTCTTTAATATCCTTCGCTATCTTGGTGTGGTAGTACTTCTTAGGGCACTGTTGAAAAGTTTTTAAACTACTAAACGACCAGACTATAGACATTATTTATCCTTTATTAATCTATAACGCCACACAGGATTCCACGATGCCGGATTATGCGTTGTTTGCACTTCTAACTTACCCATTTTAAGTAGCTGATCTCTTACATGAGAAAAATACTCGTCAATATCAGTTTCGTAATTTATTTCAACCCAATCAGACCCATATCTAACTAACCAATGACCGATGAACTGTTGTTTCTTATCAGCGTAAACTGGATGTTCTAATATGGTTCTCATGTGTTCTTTTCCTTTAGCTTCGCTTCTATTGCTTTAGCAAACTCCACTTGCGTATTGTGTCCTCGCATTGAATTCTTTATTTCCTCATCCGTCAGACCTACCCATTCTTTCTTCTTTACCCATCCATTAGGCACTGAGTTTAGTGCTGCGCTGTCAAATAGTTTTTGTATTGCGTCTAAAGCATCGTTACAATCTTTAATCACTAGTGATGCCAAAGTTTTAGCGTCTTTGTGTATTTCTGGATTCTTTTTTACTTCATTGCATCCGTCAATTATTTTCTCTATTATTTTCATCAGCAATCTCCATAAGAAACACCCGACCCTGCTTCGCAGTTCAAGGGCAACTCAGAACACCAATCAGAGCGTATACGCATACACAACTCAACGAACTCTTTGGCTTGATCAACTTCTGCTTCTGGGACTACGCAAGCAATAGCATCATGTACTGTCATAGCTACTTTGTACTTCTTAGCTATCATTAACATCTGATCACCAATAATAATTCGGGCTAATGCTTGGCACACATTCTCCACAACCTTCCCACCGTATATGCGGTTAGGGATAATTGCTTTACCTTTCTTAGTGTCGTACACATACTCTAGCTTCTCGTTAGTACGCATCTCACGTAAGTTAGGATATTTCATGTACAAACCGTTTGGGAGCCTGATGCCCTTTACTCCTTCAACCTTCAGTATCCCATCTCGTCCTAGCGTCGTGATGCTGTTGCGATTGATAGCTTCAATTCCTTTGCTAGCTGCCTTCCATAGCTCGGGGATGTACGGGTAAGTCTTCCGATAGACCTCAATAATCCGTTTACACTCATCAAGTGAGGTCTCAACTCCGAACGTCTTAAGCTGCGCTTGAAACTTGGTCGCTCCCATACCGTAACCCGCTCCCAGAATAGTGGTCTTACCAACGAACCTCTCATCCTTCGTAATCTGCGCTTCGGGTTTTCCGTAAATCGCCGCCGCCATGATTTTGTAAACATCTTCACCCCTTTCAAAGGCTGACACCAGATCATTCTGCCCTGCAAGCCATGCGAGTGTTCGGGCTTCAATCTGTGATGAGTCTGAGTCGATAATTCTGTATCCATCGGGCGCAACGATTGCGTCCTTAATTGGCGATTGACGTGGCAGGTTTTGCAGGTTCATCTTGTCATCACCACCCCACCGTCCGGTGTGGGCGGCATAGTACCTTAGGGGAACTGGTAGATGACCTCGGAGTCCTACCTTAATCATTCGCTCTGTTCTTGTTTCTTCTAACGTAGACTTAACACCAAGACGGGCTGACACTAAAGTCTGAACGGCTATCAACGGATGGTCGAGCAACGCTTTGAACTCTTCATCGTTCTTAGCGAACGCCCACGTTTCTTTGCCTGTGGTAGGGCTGACCTTGCGGGGAGGAGTCACACCTAACAATGTTAGCTGCTCGGCAAACTTCTCACTTGATGACAATATCTCTGGAGTCGAGTTTGCTTCTTGCAACAACTTAAACTTTTTCATACGCACAACGGTTAAGTGCGTCTGCATCGCTTTAACATTAACGCGTAATACTGGTTCTGAGAACATACGTATGGTTAAGTCTATGAGCCTCAACTCTTTTGGAGGGAAGTCGGCATTGAGTACATTGAACAACTCGTATGTAATGTTGCAGTCGTTCATGCAGTACTCGCCATAAGTTCTTAGTTCCGGATCACGAAAATCGGCACGACGTTTGCCCAACGCATTTACCACTTCGCTCCCTTTTTCTCCGAGTCCGTAGTACTTAACCAACGCAGCAAGGCTTCCACCAACTTCGATGGTATGGATAGCACGAGCCATACTAAGCGTATCGAGCCACCCACGAGGGCATATATCAAAGTGCCAACTAAGTATAGCGGCATCAAAAATAGCATTGTGAGCCAGAACAAGGTGCTCACCCATATTGAAGGTTTGGAGATGCGCTTTGATCTCTTCGGTACTCCCACTGAACCACGTCGCCTGACTATCATTTATCTTTACTCCTACTCCAATAACTTCAAACCTATCGTCACGTATGTATTCCTCAGTAGTCAACTTAGACAAACTGAAGTCCTTATCGTAGTACGTCTCAAAGTCCAACGTGATTATGTTCATCGACCAACCAATCCGTTAAAGAAGCTACCCCAAAATGATTTAGGTTCGGGCGGCTGACTTTCTGCAAATGATGCTCTTTGTGGGTATAACAAATTTTGTATTGATGTATTGCTTGTTTGTAAAGCTATGGCTTGGTGCGGATTAATTGCGACCCTACCACCGCCACCACCCGTACCTGTTGACACAAAGTAACCGCCTGATGGATATGGTGCTGTTGTTTTTGTTTCTTCCTGATCTTCTAACAACCGAGCCATTACTAAGTTAGTAAACTTAGCCCGCATTATGTTAGATCGTGCTTTACGTAGTGCATCTACTTCGGCAGGTGTAAGCACGTCATCCCAGCACGTTACATCTTTATCCCACATAGAAGAAGACATAACGCCGTTCCACTTGTGCGTACCTATCGTACTATCTATATCGGTAAACTCCTCGGGGTTAGACTTCATACGCTCAATCAATATCTTTACACCACCACACAGTTCATCATTGTTTTCCATCATTACCCTCCAGTATTTTTTCCATCACGAACGAATGTAATTGTTTTTTACCTGCTACCTTAAACTTACCCCATAGCATCTCGCACTCAAAGTCCTCTAGTATGATAAAAGCGTTTGAATCTTTATCTACTACCCTACGCTTAATGATGGACATTAGATGCCCCCACTTAGAAGAACCCTCTAACGCAAATTCATCTGGGTGTGTTTCCATTCTCTGAGTTAGCAACATCACAGCTTCACATGGTGCGGTTTTTTTATTCAATTAGAGTTCTCCTTTAATAAAAGCTCTAATAACGGTAGCCTAGAAGGTGTAACAGTAAGAGCCAATCCACCTGTATCTTGTATTATGTGTAACTCTCTTATCTGCAATGATGTCGGTGCTTTGCCTTCTGCCTTACACTCTATCGCTAAAAACCTACCACCCTTTAAACAACATATTATGTCTGGTATGCCTGACCTTCCGTATCCATGCGTAGCAGGAAAGAAGTAGTACGCATTAAACTTTTTCAATAACTTAACAACATCATCTTTGACCTTACCTTCAGGTGTTCTCGCCATCGTCGTATATCCATTCAAGTAAAGTAGTGCCCTTGTGTTGAGCAATAGTGAGTTTGAAGTCTATGCCCTGACAATGTTCGCAATCAAAATGAATAATGCACCCCTGCCTACGGCTGCTAGGGTTATTAGAATGTTCGCTAGGGATTTGTTCAGAGAATACGCTTGAACCGTCAACGATTACACAGCGTACTTTATCGGCATCTTCGACACGATTGTAGGCTTCGATTGTGCCTTGATGTAAGTAGGTTTCGCCGCAGCTAGGGCATTTGAGAGCGCATATACTTGCGTATGTGTTAGTGTCTATTTCAACTGCTTTTTTGTATTGCATAGCTAACTCCTCGACAAATTTTCTAATCCCTAATATACCACAAGATTTGACTTTGTCTAGTGTTAGATAATAAAAAAGCCGCCCTAGGGCGGCTTGACCTAACATTGTTAGGTTAATGGTCTGCGGTGTTCTGTCGAACGTACTCGGTTAGAATCTCCCGCATCTTTGCTTGCTTGGTGTATGGAAAGTGTTTGTTGAAATACTCCATCACCTCCGTCGGTAGTCGTAAGCTCGTACAAAACAAAGCGGGTTTCTTTGCAAGCCCCCGCCCCTTACGCTTCTTCTCCGGCTTCAACAACTCTATCCCCGTTGTCAATTAGTACCTCCTTAGGTTTAGATGAATATATGCTTGGTGTTACACCTTCAGCGCACCACTTGCATTGCCATCGGTTAATTTTATTACTCCGCTTCATGCGCCCACCCTCAGTAGGTTTTGTTGCAGAGCATGAAGTGCAGTACCTTCTATCCATCACTCCCCCATGTACTTGTGAACGAACCACATTACTACTGCGCACAATACCGCAGTCCATAGTAATGCCCCGCTTAACATCAAAACAAAGCTAACCCAAATCATATACGTAGCAACGCATTGATAAGTTTAGCAGTCAACCCCATACGTTCAGGGTTGTAACCACGATACAAAGCCTCAGCCAACCTTTCTTCATTGTTTAACTCACGTTGCTTGTATGGTGCTACCCAGAACGCACCGATCTTTGGCGGCGGTTCTTTTATAAATTTACCATCCTTTAACATTGCTCCTCCTTTAATAGAACGAATGTATTGTCATTGACTCGGCAACCCACATTACCAACCATCTGCCCAGCCGTAAGAAGTTTCAATAATCCTAACTTTCCACGTAAGTCATCGGGTAAGTTACCATCATCATATATATTTGCGCTGTCATCGGCAAACCTAACAATGTACTGTCCGTTTCTTGCTACAACTAAGTAGAACTTCCTAGCACCGTATGCCATGTCCATGTCCGTTGCTACTGCTAAGTCCTTACCTGTATCAGTCCACGTAACTAACGCTTCTTTTGTTTGAGTAAGACCATCTATCATGGCTTCAAACTTTGATCTATTTTCAGTTAGTGCAAAATGTATAAGGTGCGGTTTTAGTCTATCAAACGACGCACTGACTCTACGTTGCATGTCGTTCATTGCAGTACGTATTACACTTCTGCTCTCGCCATCAGCCGCATCAAGCAAGTCACCAATACCTTTCTTCTTAAAGTTTTTCTTGGCTATCAATACTGCTTTATGCACATCCTTTGTGCGTTGCATTTCATAGTCGGCAATTTTTCCACCTGTCATACCTACGCAGTAGTTACGTCTATACCACGTAGATATAAGTCTACCTATTTGTTCGCCATCTTGAAACACATCGAACCTTTCAATATGCACAGCACTTGCAATATGTCGTGAAGGTTTGACTACAAACCGCCATGACGGCATACACCCCACCAGTTCCCATACCGTATTTACCAGTACGTCCTTAGCCACGTACTCGGTCTGGTCAGTTATGTTAAGTCTTTCAATCGTACCTTCTTCGAATGTCACGTTTGGTAACTTCATCAATTCATATATGTTCATCTTATACCTCCACTAATGTTTTACGTTCTAACTTTAACTTGTAGTCAACATGACCCCTGTACCTAACTTCTAAATCATCTAAGTCCTCACCGATACGCACATACTCGTAAGCGCATCTTGGCACGTCGAGCAACTCATACTTACCATCTCTTATAAACAACTCTTCAAAATTATCTAATGCACCTTCAACTGATTTAACATCGTCGTAATCGTCGTACCACTTGACGTGCTCAGCTTCAAACACTAAGCCCTTGTCAACCCAACGCACGTGCTCTGCCCAATGCTCGACGGGGAAGTTCTCCTTTATCCATAGCTTAATAGCCGGAGCATCTTCCTCGTTCAATGCGTACATGTATATAGTTACATCGCTACGGTATCCCATGTGCCCCCCTTACCAATCAAAGCGTTTAAGAATGTTATCGACCTTGTTCTTCATGTCGCTACGTACAATAGAACTCTCCTTAATAGATTCTATATCCGCACCTAACATTGTTAGTTCTAGCTCCCTACGGGCAACCTCTAACTTAGGGTCGTTCGTTACATTCAACTTAGTCAGCAACTCACATAGCTCCTGTGCATTAGTGATGAGTGTTTCGTGATAACGTTTCTTACCATCCTCTTCACCTTCTGCGTCGGTCAACTTCGTGCTTGTATCTACTAACACTTTATGTAAGCGTTCCCATGGGGCACGCATAGCTTCAGCGAGTCGCTCGTCGAACTTACGGTTATAGTCCTGTCGTATGTCCTCTAAGTCAGCCGCACTAACATCGAGTCTAAAGTCACCCGCTTCAGGTATAGGGTTCACCGCACGACGAAAGCCGAACTTAGTTTGCACTTCCTCTAACGATGGATAGTCCTCTGCCTTGTACATGCTGCCTAGATTAGCTTGCGCTTGCTGTACTAACGTAGGGTAAGCAGTGTAAAAGTTATTGCACATCACATCGAATGTTTGTGCGTAGTTATCCATAGCTTGCTTGTAGTCCATGAATAACTTAGTCGGCAATAGTCGCTCACCCTTGTCAGCCCATGGCAATGTGTTCTGATTGTGATACAAGCGAACACGTGATGCGAACTTCTCGATGTCCTTACGCAAGTGAGTACCTGCCATAAGATTCTTTTTAGTTTGGCTTGCGTCATAGACTGCTGATGCTGTGGCATTCACTTGGTTAGTAACCTCTCGGTCAACCTTGCTTGCAGTCCATACACTAATGTTTAACTCTACCAATACTGCGCTAGCTGCTATGCTCATAATTAGCTCCCTTAATTGTCATGTTGTTGGTTCGATCTCATAAGCCGAACGATTGCTTCGGCACGATTGCGCTTCATACCTACCGATAAAGTTTCTTGCTCTATTACCCTGTCATCTTTATCTGTTACTACCTTCACTACTACCCACAACTTCGGGTCTTCCAACGTACGTCTAGCGTGATACTCAGTAAACTCATAGTTCATAGCTTTCGCCCACTCAACCGCACCTATCATGAATGTTTTGAGTTTGCCCATGCTAGTCCTCCACATGGATAGTCTTACCATGTGCTGCCATATCTTTGTTACCACCAACGATTACCCACATCAATGGTGCAGTCCACTCGCTACCCCAATCACCACCTACATAACCGTCAGTCAATACGATGATGCACTCGGGTTCGATCTTCTTCTCTTTCAAGTATTGTGATATGCAACTAGGTGCAGTACCTCCACCACCCATAGGTTTGGTTGAGCTAACAATGTTAGCTACCGTTGCACCGTCATACTCTTCATGTGATTCAACTTCATGCCCCCAGTACAACAAGTCAACCTTCTCAGGATTAACTTCTTCGGCAATACCCTTTACCTCAGAGAGAAAGTTATTCAACTCATCACCACCGATAGAACCTGATGTGTCTATGGCTACTACAAGATGTCCAACCTTCTCACCTATCAGGCTTGGCATGTATACACCAGTAGATAAGTAACGACGGTTCACCCTACGCCATGATGATGCGTCTTTGGCTCGGCACGTAGCCTTAACAAATTCACGTAACACCTCTCGCCAATCAACCTTAGGTGCGAGTAAGTCGGCAAACTCTCGGTCGAGTCCACCACTACCTTTACCTGCAATCTTTTGATGCGCCATCAAACCTTGACGCATAGCTTGGTCAACTGCTTTGGCTAGCTTCTCCTTCTCTTCTTTGGTTAGTTCTTGTGCGCCATCCCAATCATGGTCATCCAATACATCACCACCGTCACCACCTTCTCCGCCATCTTCACCGTACTCCTGCTTCAGTAGGTCGAACACTTGCTTAGCGTTGAGTCCACGATACTTCTCGTCGATCAAACCCATGTGCTTACCCTTGTGTTCACCGTCTTTGTATCTAGGCATAGCGATGATGCGTTCTTCTGGGTCAGCGTCACGTAACATGAGATTAATAACGTAGTCACAAGCACAATTAGCTAGCCTGTGGTTCTCGTCATGCAACTTCTTCCATGTAGTCAAGTGACGATACGCTTTGTGCATACCTTCGTGCATGACTAAGAATGCAAGCTCGTTGTCCTTCAATGTCTTAACAAAGTCACGACCATACTTCTCGTCACGACCATTGGTTGACGCTGTTGGTATGTCATCTACTACTGTCGTACGACCAACCATCAAGATGCCACTAAACAAAGCAAATCTTTCACTACGCATGAGGCTGATCTTCGCCTTCTGCAAACGACGTTCTTCTAACATTGTTAGCTCCCTTTAAATAGTAATGCCATCTGTCCTAATAATTTATATGCTTCATCCCTACTCATTGCTTCTGATATAGGCTGTGCACCTCTCTCCCTGCGATCATCTCTGAACACACGATGTAGTAACTCCTCCCTATGCCATGGGTCACAGTCAGGGTTATCCTTCGCACTCCATGCAACCCAATAGATGATATTAATATCTACTGGGTCACAAACTGCATCGAGCTTACGCATTACAGCAAGTCCTGATTCTTAGCTACCCAATCAGCGAACGCTTTGCATGAGAATGCAATCTGCTGCTTAGCTTTGGCTCTGGATACGTTGATAGCAAACACTGCTTGCCACTCGGCACTCATACGCTCCATGTACTGCATGAATGGAGTAATGGTGTCCTTCTCTACTCGGCTGATAGCACCAAACACCACAATCGCACAAGCCCCTGGGTCTGTGGGTATCTTCGTAGTAGTAGGATGAGTAATCGTTTGCTCCCATGTTGGCAGTTGGTCAGAGAACTCTAAGTACGCTTGCATATCACGTGCACCGCTCTCGCCTATCGAACCAATCAACGCAGCAATCACTGAGTCGTTATCGTTTTTGTGTCTTGTCCTAACAATGTTAGATGCTGTGACTAACGAACGTGGTGACACAAAGGCTGTCTGTGCTCTCTTAGGGTTAAAGATGTACGGATTCTCTGATTGTGCAGGGTCGGTATAGCTAGCCAATACATGAGGGAATTGATTCACCCATGCACAAACCTCAGGCTCTACACCGTTAGGTATAGCCCATGTCAACCACTGCTCGGCATCGGGTTTCTGTACTGTAATAGGCACAATACGATTTAAGGTATGAGCTTTCATGCTATCGCCCACACCGTCGGTCGCTAAGTTACCCGTCAAGAAAACAATGTTCTCTTTAGATATAGATAAGTCACCCAAGCGTGGGTTAGCTTTCTCTAGCATAGGATGTAACATATGCTTTACCGGCTCAGCACCTTTACTGAACTCGTCGAGCATGATTACCATTGGCTTACCTGTATGCAATCCGAACCTAGCATTAGGGTAGTAGCGGGTAGTCTTTGTTTCGTGGTCGATCACCGGCATAGCAATGTCGCCCAGATCAAGGTTAGGTACGTCGATGTATGCGTAACCGTAACCCATAGCGTTGGCAATCTCTTCTAACATCCAAGATTTACCAATTCCCGGCTCACCTCTTAGCATAAACCTACTATCAGGATTAGTTATGATTAGGTTCTTTGCTTGTGCTAGTGATACGGTCTTACCAAAATTAACTTCAGCCATTTTCTAACTCCTCTAATAACGGACACTAATTACCTAACATTGTTAGGTGCTCTTTTACTGCTGCTACTACTCTACTATACATATAGTATACCACATTGTTACACCTAATACAAGTCCTTAGTCATTACTCTGTGACTAAAGGTTGGTCAACCCACGTGTCGTAGTCGGTGCGTGGCACTTTGCCTTTTGGGACGGGCACTAAGTTAAACACTTCCTTGCTATAAAATTTAAACTGCGCTTCATCAAACTGCTCAATAACTTTCTTTGGGTCAACGTAAAACGTATCTTCGGCTTGTACGTTGTACCCCCCGACCACCAGTTCCCCACCCCTCGCAGTTACACATAGCAACAAAGCAGCACGATAGAAGTTCTCGGTGCGCTCATCTTCAGGTTGGTCATTGGCTGTCAACGCATTCAACTGCTCGTTGACAAATTGAAATCTGTGCAATGCTTGCTTGTGCGTTAAGTATTTAAAGTCACCAATATCCAGTATCTGATATATGTTCTCTCGCCAGTCCTTACGGTCTAATCTCGGCACAAAGTCATACTCGCTCAATGCCATAGTCATCCTAGTAACTTCGACCGGTGGGCTGTACGAGTTGAACCTCTCGGTTACTGTTTCAGTACGTAGGGATAAGAACCCTTTCAAGTACTTCCTAAACTCCGATGTCTTGCGCCTAACATTGTTAGCCCCTGTGCGATTAACCACATAGTGTTGGTGCTCGGCTTCGTGTATCACGTAGTACGTACCGCTAGGGTTGATACCAAGCAATAGCTTCTCGGATTGCTTTGTTACGTATTTAGTACCATTAATGACGAATACATTGTTACCCCTAGTACGGTAGGCATTAATATCTAACACTTGGCTGATGAATGCCATCGTCATGCCTGTGCCCCAACCGAATGTGCATACCTCAATCTTGTCCTCAGGCAAGAACTTCACGACGGGGCTGTTATATAAAAAGCACCAGAACTCATTGCCCTTCTCGCCCTGATGCTGTTCTATATAGTACTGATGACCGTCACGTCGTGCGCCTAGTGGTCGTATGTCGCTACCCTTTTGACCTCGCAATGGTTTAGTCAAATGGTATGCACGTTGTGCGTCACCGTAGTTACGCAATGTTTGAATTCTGTATATCGTTGCAAATGTCATATCAACTCCCTATAAATAGCTGATCAAATGGTGTTGCACGTCGTGTCGTATGTATAGCCGGTGCGTCGCTCACGCTTGTAAACTTAATGTTACGGTGCTGCATCATCACATCAATGACCTCAGGCAATCCTTCTGCTACGTGCCTAGCCACAAGAATGAACTCGCTGGTCTGACCTAATGCTTTGAGTAGCTTCTTGTCGGTGATGATCAACCCCACTAGATTAGCCACGTCGGCATGGAACTTCGATTTAACTAAGCTCATATCACCCCCAGTTTAGCTAGCGTATATACAAGAACTACACAAAAGACAGCAACGGCAACAACCATCAAGTCAACAAAGTCATCGTTGTCCATCATTGCCCCCTAACATTGTTAGGTGATACGACTTCTTGCACTCGGACTATCTGACCATGTCTAAAATACAACGCTCTCTCGAACGCTTCCTGTATTGCAGTCTTGTCGGCTTGCTTGTGCTTACCTGCGCCTGACTGCTGCGCTCTTGCTACGTGGTTACGTGGTTTCATCTTCATCCTCCATGTCTAAGTGTTGGGTAGCTTCTTTTAATAGCCTGTCGGAAGCGTATTTAATTCCTGCTATGAACGCATCCACAAAAGTTTCGTGTACATCGTCAAGGTGGTACATGGTTTCATAGTTCTTATGTAGCTCACCATCGTCATCGTGCATCCACTCAGGCTCATACTCATCCCATGCTTTCTTGATTGCCTTACCTCTCGGTGTAGTCGGCTCTATCATGCTTGCTCCTCGTCTAATGCTTCGATGTGCTTGCGTGTCATTGTTTCAATAGATAGCTTTTGGATAATCTTTGTTGCTTCCTGTATTGTGCAGTCCTGTGTATCTATAACGTGTCGAACTAGCATCTCGGTTAAGAACTGCCCTGCGTTGTGTATCTTGCGAATACGGTTATGTAAGTGTAAGCAGTACGCACCTAGCCCTAAGCATATTGCACCTAACAATGTTATGTCATTCATTGCGTCACCTTTTCCATTTCTATGCGCCCCATAATATCCCCGCCATCAAGCCCCATGATTGAGTAACGCTCACCATCAAGCCAGATACGTATAGGCGAGTCAGTCGGCAATTGTTTGAGTAGTTCTATTAGTTGTCCTGCGTTAATCTCTGGTTTTTTAGTCATCCTTGTTCTCCTCTGCAATGCGTTTGATTTCCTCAGCGATTGTGTTCATTAGCACATGGATAACTGTGTACATGGCGGCTTTGTTACCTGCTGAGCCTGAGTCGATAACCTCGTACGCATATTGAATAGCTTCCTCGATTGAGTCCTTAGTTGCAAATAGTCCTGTTTGTATGCCTCTGAGTGTTTCGTTTAGTTTGGTGTGGTTCATTTGACTAGCTCCTGTAATATGATTGCGCTGCTATAAACATGGTCGGTCGGGTTGCCACCGTTGTCCACATATTCTGCATAGTGGTCGGCTTCGTTGGCTAATGTGTAATCGACAACCTTTTTCAATGCGTCGAGTTCGTACTGCGACAGTTGGTGCTGCTCATACCGTCCCGTTGAATAGGGTTTAAAGTCTGGGTTCATGTTGTCCTCTTAGGGTTGAGTTGTTTTAGCTGCGACAAGTCGCTGATGTACATATAGTTGCTTTTATTAATTGGCGCAATGGTGTGCTTAACTTGCTTGGCTTGCTTCTCACCACAACCTTCGCACGTAATGGCAACCTTGTCTTTTATACATCTTGCTGCTCTGGCGGGTTCTACTTGTTCCCAGTAACAGCAAGTGCAAATGTAACGCTTGTCCTCTTCGTGGTGCATGGTGTTCTCCCTAGTTAAATGGGCGCATAGCAAATACGATACGCAAGCTCTGGTTCTCAGCCCATACGACAGCCTTAGCAATTAGTTCTTCTACATCTTGTCCGACAAAGTTATATAACTCGGTCTTACCTGAATAAATAGATACGTTGTAGCCGTTGGCTTGGAATAGCTTTGATACTTCGATGTGTGCTCGTTGCATGACATTTCTCCTAACAATGTTATGTGCTTGGTCTATACCTTGCGGCGGTCGTAAGTGGGATGTACTACTGTGATTTCCCACTATACATATAGTATACCACAATGTTACACCTAAGTCAAGGCTTTAGTAATGGGCAAAGACTAAATGTAATGTTATGAACTTAACCTAACAATGTTAGGGAATACGTGACAAAGTTACAGAAAGTTATAAATTAATGTAACAATATAAAGCTAGTGTTTATGCGGGTTATAGGGGTGAAAACAATGTAATGTTATAAAGTTATAGTAAATAGAAAATAGAGCGGGATTTGCATTTTGTCTTGCGTGGTATGATTTGCACTTGCGAGGCTGCTCTTAAGCAAATAGGATTTCATACAATCGCCCAAAATAACGTAACATATAACATTGCTTTGTAATCAATGACTTAGCGAAAATGGAATGTAACATTAGGTCAAATTCCATAACATTAGCCCAATAAACGTAACAGACTGCGTAACATTGCTTGTGGCTACCGCCGCATAGGGAACTGGTGGTCATACTGTATTAGTCCTAACATTGTTAGGTAAGGCATCCCTGTGCATCTTGTGGCTACCGCCGCATAGGGAACTGGTGGTCATAGTAAATTGGAAACAACAAAGCCTAACATTGTTAGGCGACGAAAAACAAAAAACCCCGCCGAAGCGGGGTTTTGATTAGGTTAGTAGGATTAAAGCTGAGCGATATCGATGCCGAGTGCGCCGAGTGCTGATGCAATGTGAACGAGTGCTTCAGCTTCCTTCGTTTGAATTAGACCGTCACGCTCAGCACGCTTGCCCGCTTTGTAGCAACCTGATAAGTCCTCAGTCAAACGCAGGGTTAAGCTGCGAGTGTGACGAGCGTTACCACTTCCCTCTGCTTCAGTATCAGTAGCACCCTCAGCTTCAGCACCGCCGAATGCAAGCTCTAATTCTTCCTGAGCGTATTTACGAACACGTGCAAAGGGAACGGAAGGGTTCGGATACTTGCCCGTTGGGTGCTTATCGTTGAGTGCTTTAAAGTAAGCTCTCTTCTCAGCGTGAACCATCTCAGCTTCAGCACCCTTCGCATTGTGTTCGATTGTGAACCATGCGACCGACAAGGTATCAAAGTGTTCGTTGAGTGCTTTCGCATATTCACGCTCTGCACCATACGAACGTCCGGCAGCTTCGGCAGCTTGTTCACGTGCTTCAGCAACGATACTGGAAACGGCGGCAACGATTTGATTGATTGACATATTAAATTCTCCTAGTAATGAATTAAGGTTAATGTATATACAAACAAGTGTTGCGTTGTTCTTTGTTTGTATGAGTAAACTATACCACAAAGTGACACATAATTCAAATTCTAGGGAAACATAATTAACCTAACATTGTTAGGTATCAGCACCCCTACACCCCAAAATACCAAGTAGGAGTCCCAGCAAACCACTACACACTAATGTGCACAACCAATACTGCATTTTAAAATTCGCTCCGCTTACCCCCCGGGTACCATATCAATTTGGCAACCCCCCACCCCCCATATAAAATTTTCACGATTTACGTAAAACGTGATTCCCCAAACACCCCCCGGCTTGGAGTCCCAAAAGTTCAAAAACGCATGTAGCTCGCAATTTGGATATTTAAGTTGAACGTCAAAATCTGGGAATTAAAAATGCAGAGTAACTCTGGTTGAATGTAGGAACTCCGTAATAAAGAACCCTGGGGTGCTAGCCTGGGGTTAGCTTGAACGTCAAATTACGGTAATTAAACATTGAAAAGTATGGTCCGCGTGATAGGGGTCCCGCTTTCCCGTGAACGTTAAAATCCCGTAAAATTAAGTACGTCCTGCTGCAAATTAATTTTCCAACGTCAAAATCCCGTAAAGTGGCCGGGGTGGCCACCGTTTCAAGGAAAGTCTTAACACCCCATGTGAACGTCGAAATACGGTAATTCGACATAGTGTTTAATATTCACCACTTAAGACATGAATTTTGTGACGGCTGTGATGGCAATTCCGGGAATTCTTACCGGTACGGCGAATATAGATGTAGACGTTGAAATCCCGTAATTCGACATGCAGAAAAAGTTGAACAACTGAACAGCATTTCAATCACTACCACTTGTTCAAAAAACTATGTTACATTTCGGCATCTCCCGTAACACGGTGCGCTATGAACATTGAACCTACGAAGGAACATCCAATTCCTTTTGACTTATCTGAAGAGAAACCCAAGACACTCTCGGATAGTATTGCCATTGCTGCAAATACCGCAGACTTAATAGAGTCACTCGGTGGAAGCATAGACTTCAGTGAGAAGGACGAAGCGGCAGCTAGAGCATTGATCACCGGTGCAAAGAAAACCCCCACCCCCCAACACGTAACAAATCCCGGCGTTGCCCGACATGCGGCACACATCCTAAAGAAGTACGACTACCAAGCTATCGAAGATGCACAGCAGGCTCGGAGTTTTATAACAAATAAACTAATTGAGCTAGCCGACTGCGGCGACTTAAAGATTGAGATCAAGGCGCTCGAGTTGCTCGGTAAGCATAGCGACATAGGCATATTCACGGAACGTAGTGAAATTACAGTCCATCACAAGTCGTCAGTAGACCTAGAGAACTCTATTAAAGAGAGGATCAAACGTCTATTAAATAGCGACATAACAGATGTGACTCCGCTAGACGATCTGGATGCCCACTTAGGACCAGACACAACCACAGGTACATTTACAGACTTACCCCCAGTAGAGCCAGAGGAAGACGAAGAAGGGGAAGCCAGTGCTGGATAACGTCTCGCTACAAGATATACCCAAAGCCATGGAGAACATGACGGAGTCTGAACTTCGCATGTTGGAAGTGCAGCTAATCCATCTGGAGAAATTAAAAGCACAAGAACTTGCTCAGGAAAAGTTCTTAAAGTTTGTTGAGAGGGTCTGGCCTACGTTCATTGGGGGTAGACACCATAAGAGAATGGCTGAAGCATTTGAAAGGGTAGCAAATGGTACTTGTAAGCGCCTTATTATTAATATGCCTCCTCGACATACTAAGTCCGAGTTTGCTTCTTATCTACTACCTGCGTGGTTCTTGGGGAAATTCCCTCACAAAAAGGTCATCCAAACGTCCCATACAGCCGAATTAGCGGTAGGTTTTGGTCGAAAAGTCCGTAACTTAGTGGACTCAGAGGTCTATAACGAGATTTTTCCGGGTCTATCCCTGCAATCTGACTCAAAAGCGGCAGGTAGATGGAACACAAGTAAGGGTGGTGACTACTTCGCTATCGGTGTGGGCGGTGCTGTGACCGGTAAAGGTGCGGATATTCTCATAATTGACGACCCGCACAGCGAACAAGAGGCTGCAATGGCAGCTTCGAACCCAGAAGTCTACGATAAAGTCTATGAATGGTACACCTCAGGGCCTCGTCAGCGTCTCCAACCGGGCGGAAGTATCGTAATTGTTATGACTCGCTGGGCGCAGAGGGACTTAACGGGCCAAGTTATCAAGGCAGACGCACAAAGAGGCGGCGAAGGGTGGGAAGTTATCGAATTTCCTGCAATTTTGCCTTCTGGAAACCCACTTTGGCCTGAATTTTGGTCGTTAAGTGAGCTAGATGCGTTAAAAGAGGAACTCCCTAACTCAAAATGGCAAGCACAGTACCAGCAAAACCCTGTTGGTAACGAATCAGCTATTGTTAAACGTGATTGGTGGAAGTGGTGGAAGGCAGATCGCCCACCATACTGTGATTACATACTCCAAACGTGGGATACGGCGTTCGAAAAGAATAACCGTGCCGACTATTCAGCGGGAACAACGTGGGGTATATTCAACAACGACGAAGATCATGGCTTGCCAAACATCATCCTCCTAGATACGTACAAGAAACGTGTTGAGTGGGTGGACTTGAAGAAGGACGTACTAGAACAGTACCGGCAGTGGCAGCCGGATGGTATTCTCATTGAGAAAAAAGCTACTGGCGCACCTCTAATATATGAGCTGCGGGCGATGGGCATACCTGTCCAAGAGTACACCCCATCAAAAGGTAACGACAAGATAGCAAGATTGAATAGCGTCTCAGACATCATAGCGTCAGGCAAAGTATGGGTGCCAGAAACACGGTGGGCTGAGGAGTTAGTAGATGAAATAGCGGCGTTCCCATCAGGCGAGCATGATGACTTGGTGGATGCGACCTCATTAGCATTAATGCGCTTTCGCGCAGGTGGGTTCTTACGGTTGCCAAGCGACGAACCAGAGGAAATTCAAATGTTCCGTGGTAAGCGTGGCAGAGATAGATATTACACAGTTTAAGGATAGATCATGGCATTCGACAAATCGCTTTATCAAGCACCACAAGGTCTGGCACAGATGGCACAAGGCCCAGAGATAGAAATTGAAATTGAGAATCCCGATGGCGTAATCATTGGTATGGATGGGCTTGAGATAGAGATGAAGCCTAAGAAAGAAAAAGATGACTTCGACGCTAACTTAGCTGATGAGATGGATGATAGTGATCTTGAGTCACTTGCTTCTGACTTAATCTCTGACTACGACAAAGACACACAAGATCGCAAAGAGTGGATCAAGACTTATGTAGAAGGTCTGAAGTTACTAGGCTTAAAGTATGAGAACAGAACAGAGCCATGGTCAGGTGCATGTGGTGTGTTCCATCCTATGTTAACCGAGTCAGTTGTGCGCTTTCAATCAGAAGCAATTACAGAAACATTCCCAGCGATGGGTCCTGTTAAGACCAAGATACTTGGTAAAGAAACACAGGAAAAGAAAGATGCTGCTGAGCGTGTTCAAGAAGACATGAACTATAAGCTCACTGAAGAGATGACTGAGTATCGTCCAGAGCAAGAGAAGTTATTGTGGTCGTTACCACTAGCAGGTTCAGCATTTAAGAAAGTTTACTACGACCCAAGTAAAGGTCGTCAAGTAGCGATGTTCGTTCCAGCAGAAGATATTGTTGTGCCATACGGCGCATCAAGTTTAGAAGATGCTGAGCGTGTAACTCACGTTATGCGCAAAACAGAGAACGATGTTCGTCGCTTACAAGAAGCTGGCTTCTACCGTGACGTTGATCTTGGTACACCAAGTTTAGAGCTTGATGATATTGAGAAACAAAAAGCAGAAGACGATGGTATCTCTGCTACACAAGATGATCGCTATCGCATTTTAGAAATGCACGTTGAATTAGATTTACCCGGCTATGAGCATAAGAATAAAAAAGGTGAGATGACAGGTATAGCATTGCCATACATCGTTACTATAGAGAAGGGTACTAGCAACGTTTTAGCTATTCGTCGTAATTGGTATGAGAACGATGAACTACACATGAAGCGTCAACACTTCGTGCATTATCAATATATACCGGGGTTTGGCTTCTATGGATATGGACTCATACATCTTATTGGTGGTTACGCTAAGTCTGCCACTATGCTTATCCGTCAGTTGGTTGATGCGGGAACTTTATCTAATCTGCCTGGCGGTCTTAAGTCACGTGGACTTCGAATTAAAGGCGATGACACCCCCATACAACCCGGGGAGTTCAGAGATGTGGATGTCCCAAGCGGAAGTATTCGTGACAATATATTACCTCTCCCGTACAAAGAACCAAGCCAAGTCTTATACACACTCTTCAACCAAATAGTTCAAGAGGGTCGTGCATTCGCATCAAGCGGTGACATGAAAGTATCGGATATGTCCAACCAAGCTCCGGTTGGTACTACGCTTGCAATCTTAGAGCGCACATTAAAAGTGATGACTGCTGTTCAAGCACGTCTGCACTATTCGATGAAGCAAGAGTTCAAACTTCTGAAAACAATCATTGCTGATTACACTCCGGAGGATTACGACTATGAGCCAGACGAAGGAGACCGCAGAGCAAAACGTAGTGACTACGACGACGTTGAAGTTATCCCAGTCTCAGACCCCAACGCCGCGACTATGGCGCAAAAGATCGTTCAGTACCAAGCAGTATTGCAATTGGCCCAAGGCGCACCCCAGCTTTACAACTTGCCCCTTCTACATCGTCAAATGATAGAAGTGCTAGGTATTAAGAATGCAAACAAGTTAGTGCCAATTGAAGAAGACGAGATACCGACTGACCCAGTACAAGAGAACCAAGACTTGTTAATGGGTAAACCTGTTAAAGCTTTCATAGAGCAAGATCATGAAGCACATATAGCAGTGCATACGTCTGCAATGCAAGACCCTAAGATTCAACAGTTGATGCAAATGAACCCCGCAGCCCAAAGCATTATGGCTGCTGCTATGGCTCACATTAACGAACACATTGCGTTTGAGTACCGCAAACAGATAGAAAAGACTATTGGTTTGATGTTACCAACGGAAGAGCAGAACAAGAAGATGGAACCAGAAATTGCAGCACAGGTAGCACAACTTGCAGCTCAAGCAGCACAACAACTGTTAGCCAAGAACAAAGGCGAAGCAGCGCAGCAGCAAGCACAGCAAGCAGCTCAAGACCCAATCATTCAAATGCAACAGCAAGAGATGCAACTGAAGATGGAAGAGTTGAAGTTGAAACAAACTAAACAAATAATTGATGCAGCAGCAAAGCAAGATCAATTACGTATTGAAGAAGAACGTATTAAAGCGCAGAAAGAAATCGCGGCTATGCAAGTTGGTGCAACAACAGCCGCTGCTAAAGACAAACTTAGTAAGCAAATGGAATTAGATGGTGCTCGTCTTGGTGCAGATATTGCCAAGCATAAAGCACAGTTAGCGCAGCAGAGTCGTCAGAGTGCAATGCAAGCGGTGCAACAAGCCCGCCAACAAAAGCAACCAAAGAAAGGTAATTGATGGATGAGTATAGAGTTTTAGAATATCTCGTGAAGGAGTTATCCAAACTTCGAATTGAGAGAGCAGATTTTATAGCAGACGGTAAGGCGCAAGACCATGCTGAATACCGTCACACCTGCGGCGTGATCCGAGGGCTAAGCCTCGCAGAGCAAACATGTAAAGACCTCGTGCAACGATTGGAGAAAAACAATGAGTGAGATTTTGATTGGTCAGGATGTGTATAACGTTGAAAGTACTACCGTTTTGCCGGAAACCCCAGAGGAAAAAGCAAGACAGTTGCCAATACCAAAGACGTTCCATATTTTGACTATGGTTCCAGAATCAGAAGAGAAGTATGAAAGTGGAATTATTAAAGCTGACAAAACCCAGCATTACGAAGAAGTCTTAACTCCTATCCTGTTCGTAGTTGAACTAGGTCCGGATGCTTACAAAGACGCAACTAGATTCCCATCTGGTCCTTCGTGCCAAAAGGGTGACTTCATTATTGTCAGACCTAATTCCGGTACACGTTTAAAAATTCACGGTCGTGAGTTCCGTATCATCAACGATGATTCGGTAGAGGCCGTTGTTGAAGACCCGCGTGGTATTAGCCGCGCTGCCTAAGGAGAAATACATGTCGAACTATAAGTTTCCAGACGAGTTGGATGGTGATGAGGATCAAAACCTCGAAGCTGAATCTAGCAAAAAAGATGTTGAAATTGAAATAGAAGATGATACCCCCCCAGCCGACCGTGGGCGTAAACCTATGGCTGAATCGTTGGATGAGGTTCCTGAAGATGAATTAGCTAAATACGATGAATCTGTGCAAGCACGTATGCGCAAGTTCACACGTGGGTACCACGATGAACGTCGAGCTAAGGAAGAAGCCCTAAGAGAAAGACAAGCAGCAGAGGATTTTGCCAAGCAAGTCTACGAGGAAAACAAGCGGCTTCAAAAACAGATTACTGAGGGAACTAAGGTATTAGTCGAGCAATCCAAGTCGTCTGCTGAAATGGAACTTGATGCAGCAAAACGTCGTTATAAAGAGGCATACGAGAACGGCGACCCAGATGCCTTAACCGATGCCCAAGCTGATATTTCCCGTGCGATGATGAAGTTAGATCGCGCTGAGAATATGAGACCTTTACAAGATGAAGAAAATCAGGTACAACAGCAACAAATTAATACTCCTCCTGCACAGAAACTTTCGGAGCGAGATCAAAATTGGTTAGAAGATAATAAGTGGTTTGGTCCTGATGATGAAATGACTAGCACCGCGCTTGGTATTCACCGCAAGCTGCTAAAAGAAAACGGCGCTAGTTTCATAGGGACAAAAGAATACTATCGTAAGGTGGATTCCACCATGCGACGTAGATACCCCGAGTACTTCGGGAGCGATGAGGACGAAGCGCCTCCAAGCAAAGCTTCAATTCCGGACGAGGACGATTATGAGCCTCCACGCCGTGCACAAAAACCAGCTAACGTCGTAGCTCCGGCTTCACGTAGCACCCCTCCTGACCGCATCAAATTGAAAGCATCTCAAGCCGCTATTGCGAAGAAACTTGGGGTACCACTAGAGCTGTATGCGCAGAAGGTCGCTGAACTGAGAAAAGGAGAATGATTATGGCAAACACACAAAACAGACTTGACCGCGAACTTGACACTCGCGCTGTAGCCGCAAGACCAACTCATTGGAAAGCACCGGATTTATTGCCGGAGCCAAACCCAAGAGAAGGCTGGAAACATCGCTGGATTAGAGTAAGCATGGTGGGCATGGCTGACGCCAAAAACATTTCTTCCTCACTACGCGAAGGATATGAATTCTGCAAAGCAGAGGATTATCCTGAAATGATGATGCACGCCGTTTCGGATGGGCGCTTTAAAGGCAACATCGAAGTTGGCGGATTAGTATTAGCTCGAATTCCAAAAGAGTTCATGGATCAGCGTAATGAATATTATAGCAACATGAATCAAGCTCAATTGGACTCCGTAGATAATACATTTTTACGCCAGAGTGATCCTCGTATGCCTCTCTTCTCGGAGAAAAGGTCAGAGACTCGCTTTGGTAAAGGTTCTACTTAAACTTTTTTTTGGAGCAAATTATGGCTTATCCTGTCGTATCGGCCCCTTACGGCCTACAGCCAGTGAATTTGATCGGTGGTCAAGTATTTGCGGGTTCTACTCGCATGTACCCTATCGTTTACGGTTATGCAACCGACATTTTCTATGGCGATTTTGTTGTACTTAATCGTGGTCAATTAACTCGTGCTTCAGTATCTACTGGCACAGGTTTAAATCAGACCGTTGGTGTGTTCTTAGGCTGCACATTTACTAGCCCTGTTACTAAGCAAAAGCAGTTCAGCCAATACTGGCCGGGCGGCACTTTAGCTGGTGATTGCCAAGCGTACGTATCAGATGATCCAGATGCTGTATTTAAAGCAGCCGTCTGTTCTTCTGGCGTAGTTATAGCTTCTGCATCAAATGCAATCGTTGGTTGCAACGTCAGTGCTATTAACAACACTGGCAGCACTAACACTGGTAATTCAGCAAACGCTGTTTTGGCTCCTGTTGATACCCCAGTAACAACCACTCTGCCATTACGTGTAGTTGGTGTTGTTCCTGATACAGCAGTTGCTTTAGGTAGCGCAACATACGCAAGTATCTCTACCAATACGATCACTGTTTCTGCACTGCCTTTCGCTCTTCCAGTAGGAACGGACGTTGCTTCATTGGCACCTAATGGTCAGTTGATTGCTTCAGGTGTGTTTGTTGATACAGCGGCTGCTGCGGGTGCAACTTCTGTTGTATTAAACCAGCCTCCTGCAACCGCATTTGTTGCAAGCTCAACAATCGTATTCACCCAGTACCCAGAAGTCTTGGTTAAGTTGAACCAAGGTCTGCACGGCTACTATTCCGCTACTGGCGGCACTAGTACTTAAGGAGTAACATAAAATGGCAATTTCAC